>PVKS010004735.1:0-90725 GCA_004027875.1 Aplodontia rufa
ATGTCTTATTTACTGCTAGGGAGTTAAAGCTCATCCTCTGTAACAACAGGAAAGGTAAACACGCCTTTCTCACTCAAAGTTCACAATACAATGTGAGCACTCAGGATGGTATTGGTGAATGTTTCACGTATATTGTTTCTTTGTTCCTTAGCTCGAGTTATTTTGCTTTTTATATCTAATTTTGTTTTAAAGCCAGTATAGCTTTGTTTTCCATGATTTCTATATGTGGGATAACAAGCATCCTTCTCAACAATCCGCAACAGTTGTCTAAGCAATAGAATTTTCATAACAACCAGAGAGGTTTAGTTTGAGTAAATTCACAATATACATAATTACTAAAACACAGCCAATTCCTAGAAGGGATGGTTTTTGGCAATCTCCAGGGCTGGCTTTGCCTAGCCCATCCACAAGCCTGGACTTTGTCAGACAGAACTTCGGTGGACATCACATCGCCTCCTCCAAGTGAACATGCCGTACCCTGGAACTGACTGAGGTTTTAAGATGAGACAGTAGCAAGTGCTGGTGAAGATGAAGCCCGTGTGGGTCTCCCCCATGGCTGGCCGGCGTCCAAATCAGTACAACTATTTTATTTTATTTTTCTCTCTGGTGCTAGGGATGGGACGCAGAGCCTTGCCCATTCTGAGCACACACTCTAGCCTCCAAATCAGTACAACTATTTTTTTTTTAAAGACAGAAGGACAGTGAGAGAGAGAGAGAGAGACAGAGAGAATCAATTTTTATTGAGTTTTTCACATGGCTTTCGCAGCTCTGAGACTTAGTTGTGTACGTGGTGCTGGGGTTTGAACCCGTGTACTTGTGCATGCCGAGCAAGCGCCGTAACCGCTGAGCCACCGCTCCAGCCCCTCAGTACAACTGTTTTAAAAAGCAAAACGACATTTGGCTACCCTTCAGCTTTTACAACCCTCTGAACTTCAGCAATGCTACTTCTAGTACATTCTCGAGAGCAGAACTTGTGAAACTGTGGTGAAGAACCAGTTTTGTTTTAATTTCAGAGCTGTTGGGAGAATATTGCTTTTGTAAGAGGCAATAAAAATGAATTATTAAAAAATGAAACAAACCAATAGAGAACCCAGAAATTAATCCCCATACATACAACTAACTGATTTTCAACAAAGGCACCAAGAACAGGAATTGGAGAAGGGACTCTCAGTAAATGGTGCTGAGAGACGGATGTGGAAAATTACCAGAAGCCACTCAGCCGGGCAGCAAACCCCCTACTCACTGTTTTGAAATCTACAGACGCAGGCTCCCATCAGAATCTATTGCCTTGGGCCCTTATCAGAGGATCCTCATCCTACTGAAAAACTCAGTCTACTGAAAAACCCAGTTTAACCAGAAAAATTCCTGCTGTGATCAGCCCCCCAATTCAGCCCATAAAAGATCACCTATCCAAAAGCCAAGTCGCCATTTTCCGCTGGAAAAGTGTGTCCTACAACTATTTCAATAAATCTCCTTGATCTGTTGAGGTCTGGTTCCTTTCTTTCTGCATCTCGTACCCTCTTTTTCTTTTCCCTTCGCTGAGGAACCTACAGGAGAATGAAACTTGAGTCCTTCCTCCTACCATACACCAAAATCAACTCAAATCGATCAAAGACCCAAATATAGGGCCAGAACTGTGAAAGGAGCAAAAGAGAAACATACAGGAAACACTTTAAGATAGTAGCATGGATTTTTTTTTTTTTTTGGATAAGATTTCAAAGGCACAGGTAACAGAAGTAAAAATAGACAAATGGGATTCTATCAAACTGTGAAGCTTCTGCATAACAGAAAAAACAATCAGCAGAGTGAAGAGATCTGAAGAATGAGAAAATATTTGCAGACTATTTATCCAACGGGGAATTAATATCCAAAATGCATAAGGAACTCAAACTCAACAGCACATAAACAAATCACCTGACTAAAACTTGGCGACAGGCCAGGGTGCAGCTCAGTGATGCAGTGTTGCTGAGCATGCTGGAGGACTTGGGTTCAATCCCCACTACTGCAAAAAGAACCAGAGCACTTGCCTGGCAAGTGCAAGGACCCAGGTTCAAATCCCAGCAGCACGCATACAACTGAGTGTCAGAGAAACAAAGTCCAGATGAAAGAATAAATAAAGTTGATTCTCTCTTCCTCTCTCTCTCACTCCTTCCTCTCTCTCTCTCTCTCAAAAAAAAAAAAAAGAAAAAGAAAAAAGAAAAGAAAGGGGGAGGATATAAATGATCTGAATAGACATTTCTCAAAAGAAGACATGAAAATGGCCAATACGTGTGTGCGAACAAAAAAAGCTTCCATGCCACTAATCATCAGGGAAATACAAATCAAAACCACAGCAAGATACCATCTGACCCCAGCTAGAATGGCTATTACAAAAAACAAAATCACAAATTCAGGTGAGGATGAAGAAAAAAGGGAACATTTATTCTCTTTTGGTGGGCATGTAAATTGGGACACACAGTGGAAAACAGTATGGAGGGTCCTCAAAAGTCTAAAAATAGAACTACCATATGATCCAGCCATCCACTACCAGGTATATATCCAAAAGAAATGACATCATCAGATCAAAGACATAGCTGCTTTCCCATATTTATTGCAGCATTGCTAACGACAGACAAAATATGGAATCAACTAGGGTGCCCATCAACAGATGAAGGGATAAAGGAAATGTGGTATACATACACAATGGAATATTACTCTGCCAGGAACAGAATGATGTCCTGTCTTTTGTGACAAAGTGGATAGAACTCCAGACCATTATGTGAAGTGAAATAAACCAGGCACAAAAAGATGATGCTTCACGTTCTCACTCATTTGTGGAAGCTTAAAAAAAAATCTCATAGAAGAGGGCAGAATGGCAGACTCTATAGGCTAAGAAGGGGAGGGGGAAAGTGCCAGAGGAAATAAATTAAATGGAAAAAAAAAAGAGAGAATCCATGTACAAGCCCTGATATTTTACTACTGTAGTCAACATACATAAAATTGCTCTGTATACCAAGGAGACACATACAAAATGTTCTCAGCAAATTGTTTTGCAATAATGAAAAACAAGAAGTAACTCAAATATCCAGTGACTCGGAGATTAGAGAAATAAGTTGTGGTATAATCACATGATGGACAATTTCAGAGCTGTGACAATAAATGAACTGCAACTCTATGCAAAAGCACAATAACGTCTCAGAAGCATAATCGTGAGAGGGAAAAACAAGCCTCAGAAAGCTCTAATAAGATACCTTTTTTCTTTTTCCTTTTTTTTTGTTTTTGTTTTTGTTTTGGTACCAGGGATTAAGCCCAGGGGTGCTTAACCACTGAGCTGCATCCCCAGCCCTTAGTGTTTTTTTTTTTTTTTAAGAGAGAGGGACAGTGAGAGAGAGAGAGAAACAATTTTTATTTAGTTTTTCATGTGATTTTCATTCCTGGGACACTTCCTTGTTGTGCGTGGTGCTGGGGTTTGAACTCGAGTACACGCGCATGCCAGGCAAGCGCCGTAACTGCCGAGCCACTGCTCCAGCCCTTTTTGTTTTTTTAAAGAATCAATTTTTAGTTTTCCATATGGCTTTTGTCGTTCCAACACTTTGTTGTGTACCCGTGTCCTCGTGCATGCCAGGCAAGCGCTGTAACCGCTAAGCCACCGCTCCAGCCCAGTATTTTTTATTTTGAGACAGGATCTCACTAAGTTGCTGAGGCTGGTTTTGAACTTGTGACCCTCCTTCCTCAGCCTCCTGAGCCACTGGGATCACAAGTGTGTGCCACTGCACCTGGCAAAATTCTTTTTTTGGTGCGGGTATTGAACCCGTGGCTTCCCGAATGCTAGGCAAACACTCTAACACTTAGCTATATCCCCAGCTAATATGATACCTTAAAGAAAAAAAAAGATTTACTTAAAGGTAATTTACATAAAATTCACCCATTTAAGTGTACGATTCAATTATGAGATTATTTAAAGAGTTAAAGCTGATTTAAGATCATTTAAACTATCACCACTTTCTAATTTGAGTAATTTCTGTCACCAGACACCTCTATTTCAGTCACTCCCCATTCCCACCCAAGCCCCAAGCAACCACTAATTTTCCTATATCTTTGGATTTCACTTTTCTGAACATTTCATATAAGCAGAATCAAACAATATATATAGTTTTTTGTCTGGCTTCTTTACTCTGAAACATGTTTTTTTCCCCTCAAAGACCTTCCTCAGTGTTGATTCCTTTATTTTATTTTATTATTTTATTGAGGAGTTGTGTTGTACAATCATAAATGCATATATAGTAACAATATGATATGCCCCTGACCCTAATCCAGAACCACCCCCACCCCAGTCTCTTGACCTTCTGTATTTCCACCCATAACAGATAGATAGATAGATGATAGATGATAGATGATAGACAGATAGATAGATGATAGATAGATAGATAGATGATAGATGATAGATGATAGATGATAGATAGATAGATAGATGATAGATAGATAGATAGATGATAGATGATAGATGATGATAGATAGATGATAGATGATAGATAGATAGATGATAGATGATAGATAGATGATAGATGATAGATAGATGATAGATGATAGATGATAGATAGATGATAGATGATACACACACAGCAACCTGTTTTGAGGTTCATCCATGTGTAGGGGTGAAAAGAAAGTTGGAACAGAACTGATAAGAGCTTAAATTCTCACAGAGACAACCACAAAGTGTTGATTACCTGCTAGCCCAAGGGAGCCTTTTTTCAAAGGGGTGGGAGAGAATGAGGAATATAGATAATTTGGAGGTGTAATAAGTTTTTTAGGGAAAATGAGTGGCTTGGAGGCAGACATTATCTTGGCTTTTGTGGGGTGCAGAGGCGCTGGGGATCACACCTAGAGCATTGCACATGCTAGGCAGGTGCCTTACCACTGAGGCACATCCCCAGCCACAGACATTAGCTTCCAAAAAAGGTCAAGAGACAAGAAGTCTGTCCAGGTGTGGTTATCTTCCTCAGTCTCCTCCTCTGAGGTAACAAGATTTTAAGAGGAGAAAGCAAGAAAATTCTATTCCCATCTTCCAGCCTTTCCTGCCCTTGGAGCCAGGAGGACAAGAGGAGGTTAGAGGGACCTCCATTCTGGGGCAGCTTTTAAGGCTCTCTGCATGGTGTGGTTTATCTGAGTCCCAACATACGCCGTAGGATGTATCATAATTTTATTCCTTACCAAATAATATTCCATTGTGTAGGTATAGCACCTTTTGTTTATCCATTCACCAGTGGATGAAAGTTTGGGTTGTTTCCCACTTTTAAGCTATTTTGAGCCTTTTAGGGCTCATGCCTAGGGGAGATCATTGTGAGACAGCTCTCAAATAAGCCAAGTTACACAGCGTGATGTTTAGAAATGCAGATGGAGGGTCTGGAGGGGTGGCTCAGCGGTTGGAGAGCTTGTCTGGCATGAGCGAGGACCTGGGTTCAAACCCCAGCACGACATGCACAGCTAAGTGTTTGAGAAACAAAGGCCAGATGGAAAATAAATAAAATTGATTCTTTCTCTCTCCCTCTCTTAAATAAAAAAAAATATATATATATATATATACATATATATATATATATATAGAGAGAGAGAGAGAGAGATGGATAAAGATGGATATGGATACGCACACATACACATATGCTATGCAATAAAAAGACATTAAAAAAAAAAGCTTGCCTCCAACGCCCCAGCATTTCCACTGGGTGACACGACAAGGCGCAGCGCCCACTGGGGCGGCCAAGATTAAGGCCGCTGCGGTGGCCGGGCCCCCTCCCCTGCGCAGGCGCACGGGTCCCCGCGGCTGCAGAGCTCCGCCCGGTGCCTGCGGAGGCTCCTCCCCAGGGTCCGTCCCGGCGCTGCGTCCTCGATCGCCCTGGTGGAACAGCCCTGCTGCGAACTCGGCTCCCTTCCCGGCCTCACCCCTCGGCCTCCAGTCCTCCACACAGCACCTCAGCAGATGCATTCGGGCTTTTGTTTTGCGCAGAACAGCGGCCACAGGCAGCAGGACTCGGGTTAGCTAGCGGCCGAATCCCAGAGCAGACGTGCTTGGCTGAGAACCCGGCCCAGAAAGACTGATTGAATTAATCACAGCAGCCGAACTCGTGATTAGATGGAGAGCCGGTGCCATCAGGCCGAGCTGCTCCCAGGTCCTCCGAAAGGACAAAACATGGTGCTGGGGCTAAGCTGTCAGACGCACTTCGGTAAACACCTGATCTCAGCAGATATTTTAAGCCCTTGAAAATAGTTATCAGACCCTCAAAACCACCTTCAAAGACACCTCCGGGTCCTGGATGCCAGGTGGAGGCGACTAGGCCGGGTGAGGCTTAGAGTACTTTGCAAAGCTAAAATTCTGCATCTTTGTGGCAGGGTGGCCTCCAAGGTCTTAAGAGCCCTCATTGTCGTCATCTCCATCATAATTCAGACCCAGAAAAACCAGAAGGCCCTTGGGAAGCCTGGGAAGGTGGGGCTGGGGAGGTGCAGTTGGGAAGATCCTTCTCAAGCTGACACCTACCACTAAGTCCTTGGGCTGAGTGCCCCGCTAGTGTATGTGCTGTTACTGCTACTGAGGACCTGAATTTTAATTTTACTTAATTTTAACTTAAATTTTTTAAAAAGAGATAGATGGATAGTGTGTGTGTGTGCGTGAGAGAGAGAAAGAGAGAGAAGGAGAGAGAGAGAAAGGGAATCAATTTTTATTTAGTTTGCATGTGGCTTTCCTTGCTCGGACACTTCGTTGTGTAAGTGGTGCTGGGGTTTAAACCCATGACCTCATGCGCCTTAACCACCAAGCCACTACTCCAACCCTTAAAGAAGTTTTAAAATGGAAGTGTTGTAAAATATTTTTTTGCAATGAAATCTAACTTATGGCCTTAGTAGGACTACAGTGAAAATTCAACATCTGCTCTGGGTGCAGTGACTGCACACCTGTAATCCCAGAGACTCCGGAGGCTGAGGCTGGAGGACTACAAGTTCAAGGCCAACCAGGGCAACTTGGCAAGAGTCACTCTCTAATTAATTAATTAATTTTAAAAAATGGCTGCAGGCCTAGCTCAGTGGTGGTAAAACACCCCTGGGTTTAACCCCCAGTACAGCTAAATAAATAAGGGAAGGAAGGAACTTTAGCATGCATGCAAATTTAGACAGGTAAAACTTGCAGCAGATTCAGCAAAAAGGCGAAGTCTCTCTTTAATAATGTTGATTATGAATGCTGGGGACTTAATTCAGTGGTCGAGCACTTGCCTTGCAAGCATGAAGACCTCCCAGTGCGGAGGGGGGTATATATATATATATATAGATAGATTACACTTGAAATGATACTATTTTGCATATATTGGGATAAATATAATATTCAATTGAATGTTACCTGTTTCTTTTTGCTTTTTTCTAATATGGTTATTAGAAAACATGAAATTATATGAGTGTCTCTATGTATGTGTGTCTTTTTTTTTTTTTTCAGATGCTGGGAATCAAACTCAGGGCCTCACACACGCTAGGTAACCCCACTGTCACTCAGCGATACCCCCAATCTTGGATTTTTTAAAATTGTTTTATCAAGATATAATTTGTATACAATAAAATCCTCCTTCTATATACAATGGAGTGGCTTTCTCAGAGTTGTGCAATCATCACCACTAATTTCCGAACAGTTTCATTACCCCTAAAAGAATCCTTATATTTATTGGCAGTCACTCCCTATCTCCCACCCTCCGGCTCCTGGCAACCACAGATCTACTTTCTCTCTCTATGGATTTGTTTATTCTGGACATTCCATGTAAATGGACTCATACAAGATGTTCCCTTTCGTGACGTGGCTTTTTTCCCTTAGCACGATGTTTTCAAGGCTGACCCAGGTTGTTACTCCACTGCATGAATTTACCACGTTGTGTTGATCCATTCATCAGCTGATAGACATTGGGGTTGTTTCCAGCTTAGGGCTATTATGAACATTCTTGTTTGGGTTTTTGTACGGGTGTGTTCTCCTTTCTCTGGGGTGCATGTATACACCTGGGAATGGAATTGTGGGCTCACGTGGTAATTCTTTGGTGAACGTTTTGAGGAACTGCGAGTGTGTTTTCCAAAGTGTCTGTACCATTTTAAAATCTCTCAGTAATAGGTAAGGATTTCCACTTCCCCATAATGTTGCCAACTTTTTTTTATTCTATTGTCCTAGTGTGCATGAGGTGGTATCTCATTGTGTTCTGATCTGCATTTCTCTAGTGATTAATGAAATTGAGTATCTTTGTATTGCTCATTGACCATTTGTATGCTTCTTTGGAAAATGTCAGTTCATTGCCCTTTTTCTAATCGAATTTTCTTTTTTTTTTCTTTTCCTTTTTTTTTTAAGAGAGGGGGACAGTGAGAAAGAAAAAGGGAATCAATTTCATTTAGTTTTTCATGTGGCTTTCATTGCTCTGATACTTCCTTGTGAACGTGGTGCTGGGCTTGGAACCTGTGTCCTTGTGCATGCCAGGCAAGCTTTGTAACCACTGAGCTACCTCTCCAGCCATGTCTTTTTTATTGTTGTGTTTTTTTTTTTTATGCATCCAAGCTCTATGCCACATACATATTTTGCAAATATTTTCTTGCATTCCATGAAATCTTGGAGATTTAACCCAGGGACACTTTACCACTGAGCTATATCCTCAGCCCTTTTTCCATTTTTTTTTTAATTTTTAAGACAGGGTCTCACTAACTTGCTTAGGGCCTCATTAAATTGCTCAGGTTGCTCTTGAATTGCAATCCTCTGGTCTCAGCCTCCCAGGTTGCTGAGATAATAGGCGTGTTCCACCATGCCTGGCTCTTTTCATTTTCTTGATGATGTCCTTTGAAGCATAAAAGTTTAAAAGTTTTTAAAGAGAGGACAGTGAGAGAGAGAGAGAGACAAAGAATCAAATTTTATTGAGTTTTTCACATGGCTTTCATTGCTCTGACACTTAGTTGTGTAAGTGGGTGCTGGGGTTTGAACCTGTGTACCTGCGAATGCCTGGCAAGGGCTATAACCGCTGAGCTACCACCACTCCAGCCCCAAAAGTTTAAAATTTTTATGAAGTCCTATTTGTTTTTCTTTTATCTCTTATGCTTTTGGTGTGATAGCTAAGAAATCATTGACTAATCCAAGTTTACAAAAATTTATAGCTCTTTGTTTGCACTACTGGAGACTGAACCCAGAGGCAGTCTACACTGAGCTATATCCCAACCCTTTTCTTTTACTTATTTTTTATTTTGAGAGATGGTCCCTGCCACCATGATTGTTTTATGTTTTCTCTGAAGAGTTTTATGGTTTTAGCTTTGATGGCAAGTAAGATTCATTTTAAGCTGAGTGAAGAGGCATATACCTGTAATCCCAGCCACTCGGGAGGCTGAGGCAGGAGGATCGAAAATTTGAGACCAACCTGAGCAATTTAACAAGACCTGGTCTCAAAATAAAATTTTACAAATGGGCTAGGGATGTAGCTTAGTGTATTTTCTTAGTATATAAGGCTTTGGGTTGAATCCCCCAGTACCAACCTCAAAAAAAATCCATTTTGTGTCATATTTTAGATATGGTATAAGGCTAGAGTCCAAATTTATTCTTTTGCACGTGGAAGTCCCATTGTCCCAGGACTATTTTTAAAAACAACTTTTCCTCCATTTTATTGTCCTGGCACCCTTGAGAGAAATCAATAGAACACAAATATAAGGGTTTATTTCTGAATTCTCTTTTCTGTTTCATTGTTGGTCATTTTTTTTTTTTTTTTTGAGAGAGAGGGAGAAGGACAGCAAGAGAAAGAGAATTTTTATTGAGTTTTTCACATGGCTTTCCTTGCTCTGACACTTAGTTGTGTGCGTGGTGCTGGGGTTTGAACCTGTGTACTCAGGCATGCTGGGCAAGCTCCGTAGCTGCTGAGCCACCGCTCCAGCCCCATGTTGGCCATGTTTTTTAAGGACTGTTTTTCTCAAACTGTGGTACCTGGAAGGGAAATGAGAAAACAGAGATCTCCCCAGCCAACTGCATTTCCTTGGGTGGGTCAGATCTCTGTGGCTGTTTACACGGGCCTCTTCATGATTGTGTCTTCCTGCAGGATTTGGAGCCCCCTCCCAGTTGTGCTGGCAGCTGGGGAGGTGGCAGACAGAACAGAGAACCTTATCTCCTTCCTACTCCTGAAGGTTATTGTAAATATCAGATTAGATCATTCACCCACATGAATTTAGAAAGGTCTAAAGTGCTATAAAAATGTAAGGTATATTTTTCTTATTTTCCCTCTCCCTCATAAGTAAGAAAGATCCTAAAAAATAGAAGTTATTTTTAACTTTTACTCATCAGGATCAAGGTCATAACGTCTGTCCTACTGCAAATCCCAAGTTAGAGAGGTTTGGCTCTTCATGTGTCATTCTTGCAGGAGGCTGTGAGCTAACCCCCAGGAGTGTGGATATGAATGTTGCTCATTCCTTCCTTCCATATTTGTGCTTTCTTTAATGAGCGTCTATTTGGTGCCAAGCACTGTGCTAAACTCTTGGAAAACCAGAGACTAGGATAGACCCCATCTCTGCCCTCCTAGAAGAGATGGTATAATGGGGAAGCTGTAGGATTCAACAAGTCATTATAATAAAAATGTGACCTTGAGGGAGGTGCAGGGTGATTCCAACTAACCCTATATCAGACTCCTCCATGTACAGAGGCAGGATTAGATTATCTTGCAAAACCCTTAGCCTTTGGTTTTATGATTTTTCAGTAAGGCAGAGGCTGTTCAGAGCTGAACTCAGAGGATGATAGACATTGTCACTATGCCACACAGCTGGACCTGAGAATGAGCCAGCAGAATGCTATGCGTGCTTCTCCATCCCCCTGGACTTGGTGCTCAGGAACTCTTTAGAGGCAAGGCTGGCCTCCAGGAAAAACCTGTCTCCACCCTGCCTCTCCCAGTCTCCTCCTCCTTGCTTTCTGTGACGTTTCTTTGCTGACATTAGAGAAGAGCTCACCAATTGCAGGTTGTCTCAGGCTCTATCCATTGCCCATTTGGGGACCTGTCCTTCTAGACCTGACAAGGTACCACTCTCCAAATTCCCTCACCCAGGCTTCTGGGGACTGCTTCATCTCAAAAGACCGCAGCTCATTCTGCTGAGAACACACACTGCCCACAGTCCCCATGCCTGGAAACCCATGCAGCCAGGACCCCAAGAGAGCCAGATGGTCCTGAGAACTCAGGCCACCACATCACCTGGATCCTTGCCCCTCGGGGCCTGTTCTGAGACGGATCATGTAACACCCTGCCCCACCAACACCAGCACCCTCCATCTTGACTCTGAAGAGCTCCCATGGCCTCGTGTCCACTGGTCTCTGACCCAAGCAGAGTGGGAGTGATGTTTGAGGAACATTGTGAGGGAAAAGCACAGGGCAGGGGGAGGCTGGGAAGGCCAGGCCCAGGACCCACCCCATCTGTCTTCTCATTCTGTCCTTAAGGACATTCCTCGCCTTCACCTCCTAGGGCTGGAGATGCCACCTTCCTCTTCTCCCCACCTCTACTCCTGTCCTCCTCAGCCTGTCCCTGGCACCATGTCATCTGACAACTCAGCACCACCTAGCCAGAGTCCTTGGGGTCACACACTCTCCTGCACACACTCCATGGTACATGGTGAGCCCCTTTGCTAGGTATACGGGTCCCCTGCCTGTGGGGTTGAGGAGTCAGCCTCCACAAGCACACCCTGCATGCATCAAGAGGAAATCACCACCCGCCCTCGCCTCTGCTTGTCACTTTAAAGGACACGTGGAAAAGACAGGAAAAGACTGAGAGGGAGTGTGGAGACCTGAAGTGACTTGGAGCAAGCCATTCAATCTGAGTCTAATTTCTTCATCTGTAAAATGAGGGGGCTGTTCTAATCTTGAAGGCATTTTGTAGCTCTCAAAGCCTGCAACTGTGAAGTTCTAGGGCTCTGCTGGGACGTGTGATTGTTTCTGCTAATGGACTGACAACTTGTGTCCCCAGCGGATAGGGGGCAGGTGTGCGCCTCTGTAGCTCTCCTTCCCAGAACAGGCCATTCCTTCCCCGGTTCCGGGCAGCTCCCAGCCCAAGCCCCAGGTGAGCTGCTGCTGTCATTAGCAGCACCTACCCAAGACGCCTGCCAGGACACCTAAGCTGCCTTCAGCCGCGCAGCCAACGCCCCCTGCCCAGCAAACAAAACAAAACGAAAAAAAAAAAAAAACCGTCATGGCCTGGCGAAGAAGAGAAAGGACAGCGTTAACCCCATCCCTGCTGCACTAGCGGCGCCCGCGGACTGCACCCCTCCCCTTGTCCCCTTGTCTCTCGGGAGCCCGGAAAGGCCGGAGAAGGTTAGGCAGGGGAGACAGCGACCGCAGGAGACGAAGCGGCGTGACGGCAGCCAGAGGGCCCCGGGGACAGGCAAACTAGCGGGGTGGGGGTGGGGGTCCTCTTTCCAGCTTCCTAGGGGAGAGCCCGACCCAGCCCCCACGCACCCCCATCCCGCCACCCGGGTCCGCGCCTCCGCCCCTCCCCGGCCGGCGCCCCTGCCCGGGGCGGGTCAGGAACCTCGCCTCCGCCCCGCTCCTCTCGGCCCGCGCCACCGGAGACTTTGGAGCCGGGGAGGAAGCGCGGCGGGGCGGGGAGGTGGGGGTGTGTCGGGAGGCGGCGGTGCTGGGTTTTATAATCCGCAGGGCGGCCGCGGCGCGGGAGAAGGGGCAGCGCCGCACCGCGCATCGCGCCATGGGTGCCGCGTCGGGCCAAGTCGGGCCGCTGCCGCAGCTGCTGCTGCCACTGCTGCTGCTGCTGCTGCTGCTGCTGCCGCCGCCGCCGCCCGCCCGGGCGCTGGACGCCGACCTGCAGCCCAGCAACTTTCCCACGGACGAGGCCGGTGCGCAGCAATTCGCGAACAGCTACAACTCGAGCGCCGAACAGGTGCTGTTCCAGAGCACGGCGGCCAGCTGGGCGCACGACACCAACATCACCGAGGAGAACGCGCGGCTCCAGGTGGGCGCCCGGGCCCGGGCGGGGGCGGGGCGGGGTTGTCGTGGCCAATCACAGGCCGGCGACCCGCAGAGGGGCGGGCAACAGGCCCCCAGGGGGCCCCCCAGCCCTCAGCCTTGGGGCGCGGAGCGGAACCCGGGCCCGCTGGCCGCACTCTCGCTTGGTCTCCGCCCATCAGACTGTGGTGCCCTAGCACCGGCTGCGCACGTGATCCGTGCCCAGCACAACTGAACGGATGAGGTTGGCTCCTCCGAGGCCGAGTACCCCCAGGTGGCAGCGCCAGTCATTACAGAGATGCCCCGCTCTGCTGTAGAGCCATCGTCCTCTGGTAGCTACCTACCCACCTCCAGGCACTATTCCTATCGTGGTCCTTCATTGTCTAGTCACTGTCCCCTCGCCCTGCCTTTCTTCTGGCCCCCTTCATCGCTCCCCTGAAGTACATTTGCCTAGTTCCCACGGAGGTTCTAGGGGTAGGAGGAACTGCTCCAGCAAGCTCCAGTCTTCAAGACAAGGAGCTCTACACGGCCAGGCACCTGGAACCCCCGGTCTTCCCCTGCTCTTCCAGCACCACAGTCTCCCCTACCTGGCGTCTGAGCTGGGCCACCCTCTCTGCCTTCCTGGTGCCCACAGGAGGAAGCAGCCCTGATCAGCCAGGAGTTTACAGAGGCCTGGGGCCAGAAGGCCAAGGAACTGTATGATCCTATCTGGCAAAACTTCAGTGACCCAACGCTGAGCAGGATCATCGGATCTGTGCGCACCCTGGGCCCTGCCAACCTGCCCCTGGCCAAGAGGCAGCAGGTGGGCTTGAGGGTGGAGGCAGAACTGGAATAGGTGCCTCATTGTGGTGGTTGTGGGGGCAGCCTGGCAGGAGGGAGGGACTCTGGGTTGAGTCAGTAGGGGAACCCAGGAAGCACAGAGAGGCTGCCCAAAGCAGGGTTTTCCTTGGAGATGGGGTGGAAAGTTAATTTATATTAAAGTATTATGGAGTAAAAATCCAAATTCAAGTGCTGGGTCAGTAGTAGCTCAGTGGTAGAGCTCTTGCCCAGCATGTGTGATCCCTGGGGTTCCATCCCCACCCAGTGCTCCCCAACACACACACACACAGCCAGATTCAAGTAAACTAAATTTCTCCCTAGGCCTGTTTGGGTTGCAGGCTCCTGCAGAACGGTTGAGGAGCACTGAGAAGGCACCAAGGCCAGAGGATGAGAGGGATTTGCTCTCACCATGTGGTGGTGCCCAGCTGGGGCCTGACCTGTACCTCTGGCTCTCAGGACACTTGTTACACTTGTACAGTCTGCCTCCACTGGAAGAGGCATCAGTGTACTAGTGATCCAAAGTACCCCAGATGCCACAGAGTGTCCCTGTTCCAGCCACATTTTCCTCCCAGCAAAGAGAGTAGGGGTGTCTGTATTAACCCCAGGAGCTGTTCATGGCTAACATTTCCTTAAATCCAACTCCCCAGTACAACTCTCTGCTAAGCAACATGAGCAGGATCTACTCCACTGGCAAGGTCTGCTTCCCCAACAAGACTGCCACCTGCTGGTCCCTGGACCCAGGTACGGCCCTGTCAGATCTCTGATGGAATTTCCTAGCCTTTCCTCTGCTGCACCCAGGAGGACAGTTAAACCACCTCTATCAGTTAAACCAAAGGCATTGACCTCCAGTTGGGGCTGAACTGTGCAGAAGCCCCCATACCTTGCCCTCCATCACTGCTTCCAGAACCCCCAGCCCTCTCCTCTCCTCTCCATGTGCCTTGTCTTCTCCTACCACCACTGGGCCCTCCACAGACCGTGGGCCCCTTGTGGCTTCCCCTTAAGGTCAGCCACTCATTCCAATGAGCCAAGAAGGTTCTCTGAGTTTGGGGCTTTGAGTCTCCTTTTTGTGTCAAAAACCTTAGACATCATTTCTCTGGGGCCAGAAGTCCTGCCCAGCTGCTTGCTTTGTGTAACTCCTATCCTGGTCCCACCAAGTCCTTGGCTTTCCTTGGCTGCTCTTGGCTTTGGGGATGTGGTAGCTCTGAGGAAGCTGACGGGAATGGGGAGGATCAGAGTGCACGTTCTGATGAAGGCTGTTGCAGAGTTGGACCCAGATGTCTCCTAACTGGTCCTGCTCATCTGTGTCCCAGAGATCACCAACATCCTGGCTTCCTCACGAAGCTATGCCATGCAGCTGTATGCCTGGGAGGGCTGGCATGACGCCGTGGGCATCCCACTGAAACCCCTGTACCAGGACTTCACTGCCCTCAGCAACGAGGCCTACAGGCAGGATGGTGAGCCTGCCTCGCCCTGTCCAGGGGCAGCAGTCCTTCCCAGCTTGCAAGGCGCTCTCTCTTTCTGTCCCCACTGAGTCCCAGTCCCTGAGGAAGATGGGGGAGCTGGCATGATGATTCCAGAGCCCGCCCAAGGTGTCACAGCTGGCAGAGGGGGAGTGGCAGCTGCGGTCAGCATGCCCCCCTTGCTGCCATGCGGCCCTTCCTGCACTGCTCCCAGCCTGGGCACTCCTCCTTGCCTCTTCACTCTCTGGGATCTATTTTCCTGGAGGTTGATGCAATCACTAGTTATAAACTATAGAGCAGAAACCCCAAGCCACCTTCCCAGCTAGCTGGCAGGTTAGACCCTCGGGAGGGAGGCTGGCAAAACTGGAGCTGGAAGGTGGAGGGCTTTGGGCCTGACCTGCACCCTTCCCACCCTGCTAGGCTTTTCAGACACGGGAGCCTACTGGCGCTCCTGGTACGAGTCTTCCTCTTTTGAGGAGAACCTGGAGCAACTCTACTACCAATTAGAGCCCCTCTACCTGAACCTCCATGCCTACGTCCGCCGCGCACTGCACCGCCGCTATGGAGACACATACATTAACCTCAGAGGGCCCATCCCCGCTCATCTGCTGGGTAAGGACCTGGCCTTGCACACAAGTCCCAAAGGAAGAAACCTGAGTGGGAGGGACGCCTGAAGGAAGCAAAGGTGGGTCATCCTCATGGTGTCTCGCCCGGAGCACTGTGTAACCGGCTCAGCACCCCCATCAGACAGGGATCCTCACTGACATTAACATTCCTGCTTTACAGATGGTGACAGCAAGGTTTAGGGTATGCAAGAGACTTATGTAGTTACCAGAAAAGGGCAGAGCTAGGAGTCAAACCAAAGGCTTTGGCTCCAGGTCCAGAGGAGGAAGCATCCTTGTCCTAGTTCATGCCAAGTTAGCAAGCTGGGTGGCCTGGCCCCAGAAGTGGGAAGCAGGGACCACAGCACATTCAGAAAGGACACCAGAAGCATCACCTGGGCTCATTTGGCAGCAACCAGCCCCTGGGAGCATGGAATACACAGAGGAGTGTGGGTGAGGCTGATGTGCCAAGCGAGCTGCCCTGGAGTCCCAGGGTGCCACTCAGTGACACTCCTGGGAAAGCAGGTGCAGCTGAGTAAGGACCAAGCTGATCCATTCCCTTCATTCATCTAGGAAACATGTGGGCCCAGAGCTGGGAAAACATCTATGACATGGTGGTACCTTTCCCAGACAAGCCCAACCTTGATGTCACTAGTACTATGGTGCAAAAGGTAAGCTCTGGAGTCAGGCCCTAGGAGGGGCCCGTGAGAAGGCATCCCAGGTGTCGAGGGGGCAGGAAGGGTCATGTGAGGGGATGGTGTCAGGTAGGGCCATCTTTTTACCTGCCAACAGCAAACTGGTGTCTGTGTCCATGGTGGCAGATGTGAGCAGCAATCTACTTTCGGCGACCTGCTGTGGTCAGTAAGGCTCCTGGGAAGGGAGGCCACTAAGCATAGGTGCCTGCCATGTCCCTACCTCTCCCCAGGGCTGGAACGCCACGCACATGTTCCAGGTGGCAGAGGAGTTCTTCACCTCCCTGGGGCTCTTGCCTATGCCTCCTGAGTTCTGGGCAGAGTCCATGCTAGAGAAGCCGACTGATGGGCGTGAGGTGGTGTGCCATGCCTCGGCCTGGGACTTCTACAACAGGAAGGACTTCAGGTTGAGACATGGGAGAAGGAGCATGCAGTCTGGGACTCTGGGAAGGGGCAGCTGGGGTGCAGACCCACCTCTACCCACCCCTGCAATGGCTAGGGTTGGTGTATTCCAGGGCCATCGGGCCTACTAGCCTGTAAGGCCACTGTCCCTGGCAGCTTTGACAAGCAGTCAGCTCTATGCCTTGGAATGGAGGGAGGTCTGAGTGGGTGGGCAGGGCAGGGTCAAGGATTCCCTTGTTTCCAGCCACTTCTGCTTGCCCCAGAGCACTGTCCTCCTTGGTCCTGTCCTTCATCCTCCCCAGTGCTCTGGCTTCTGCCCTGCCCTGTCCTTCACCCTCACCCTTACCCTCTCCACACCACAGGATCAAGCAGTGCACACGGGTCACGATGGACCAGCTGTCCACAGTGCACCACGAGATGGGCCACGTGCAGTACTACCTACAGTACAAGGACCTGCACGTCTCCCTGCGTGGGGGTGCCAACCCTGGCTTCCATGAGGCCATCGGGGATGTGCTGGCACTCTCGGTCTCCACTCCTGCTCACCTGCGCAAAATCGGCCTGCTGGACCGTGACACCGATGACACGGGTATAGGGGATGGAGAGGACCCAGCCTGCCCCCCATTCCAATCCCCCATCAGGGTCTCATGGGCCACTGCCTTCTTGTTTCTGCTACACAGCCCCAGCTCAGCACTCACAGCTCACCCTGGGCTCAACCCTCACCCAAAGCCCTCTTCCTAACAGGGCCTCAGGCGTCTGGATTTATCTTCTCTGCATCTGTTCTGCCTCAGACTGCCTCCCAGGCCCACCTTGCCCTAGCCTTCTCCCTGTGACCTCTGCTTGTGTCATGTCCCAACAGAAAGTGACATCAATTACTTGCTAAAGATGGCTCTGGAAAAAATTGCCTTTCTACCCTTTGGTTACTTGGTGGACCAGTGGCGCTGGGCGGTCTTCAGTGGGCGTACCCCTGCCTCCCGCTACAACTTTGACTGGTGGTATCTTCGGTAAGAAGAGGGATAGGAAGAGCCTGAGTCCAGGGTTCTCCCCACTCTCCTGGGCAGCTGGGAACCTCCAGCCTCCCTCAGTCTTTTCTCCTCTTCTCTAATGGTGTCTCTGCCTCTTACCTACTGCCTTCTCCCATCCTGCCTAAAACTCCCTCCTCTGGGAATTCTCCCCACTTTCCAGAATGGGGAAGAGATGGGGGGAGATGCCTTTTATGCAAAATCTCAGGCAGTCTGTGTGGTGGAAGCCCTGGTCCTAAAATGACTTAACCACCCCCTTCTAGAACCAAGTATCAGGGGATCTGTCCGCCAGTTGCCCGAAATGAAACTCACTTTGATGCTGGAGCTAAGTTTCATGTCCCAAATGTAACACCATACATCAGGTACTAGTGCCCCTTTTCCTCCCCAGCTCTCTCACTCCTTCACTCCCTTCTCTTCCTCTTGTGATCCTAGTTGCGCTGTCCCCAAGGTATGTCTCCTTATTCTTTCTAGACCCCCAAGGCCCCAGAATTAGAATGGCCCTCTCCCTTGAGCTGGGTTTGGTTATCCCTTTCCCCTCCAGAAAAGCCCCCAGTCCACCCTCTGCCCTGAAGGACTCTGGATGGTGCCTGGGCAAGGGGCCCCTACTTCTGACCCCCACATTCCCTCTAATGACCACTCCGTGCCTACAGGTACTTTGTGAGCTATGTCCTGCAGTTCCAGTTCCATGAAGCCCTGTGTAAGGAGGCAGGCCACCAGGGCCCTCTGCACCAATGTGACATCTACCAGTCCACCCAGGCAGGGGCCAAGCTCAGGTGTGTGGTGGGAAGGGTCAGGGCAAGTGGGAGGCTGAGGGGAGAAGCTGGCAGTGGGTGTGTCTGCAGGCAAGTGGCTGCTCAGGTCAGGACCCCAAAGGGCAGGACTGCTGTGGGGTGACTTTATTTTCTCTCTCATCATTAAGTGGACCTTCAGTTGCCATGGGGAAAGGTAAATGTCCCCTGCTACCCTCTCAGAGATCCCAGGTCCTGGAATTTTATTGCCATTGCTCTTGCAGCCAGTAAGGGGACAGAGGGGGCAGTTCGGGGACTCTCGTGGACCCTCTCCTGCGTTCCCTGAGCCCACAGTGCTCAATCTGCCTGACAGGGAGGTGCTGCAGGCGGGCTCCTCCAGGCCTTGGCAGGAGGTGCTGAAGGACATGGTAGGCTCAGATGCCCTGGACGCCCAGCCACTGCTCAACTACTTCCAGCCAGTCAGTCAGTGGCTAGAGGAGCAGAACAAACTGAATGACGAGGTCCTGGGCTGGCCAGAATATCAATGGCGCCCTCCACTGCCTGACAACTACCCAGAGGGCATCGGTAAAGCCGGAGTGGGGTGGGCTGGGGTTAAGGCGAGTCCTGGACTCTGGCTGTGGGCCCAGGCCCCACGCTCCTGGTCATGCTAAGTTTCAGCTGGGCTCTGGCCCTGTTTGTGGGGAAAAGGCAGCCCTGGAGCTCAGCGCCAGGGCCCTGCAGTGGGGGTGGGCATGTCTGTTCTATAGTATGCTAGAGAGAGGGTACTCAGGCCTGAGGGCTCAAGGGGACAGGCTCGCCTGGCACACTGCTCTATGAGGTCACACTGCAGGCTCTCTCTTATTGGCCAGGGGTGGTGGCTGCAGGGCTCTGCTCTCCAGCGGCCATGGGCCAAGGTTGGGCTCCTCCAGGACTGCCCAGCCTCCTCTTCCTGCTGCTCTGCTGTGGGTACTTCCTGTGGGTCCCCAGCCAGGCAGCCACCCACCAGGTGACAAACAAGTTGGCGACAACCACCCAGACAACAACCGAAAGTCAGACAACTGTCCATATAACAACCAGACAAACAACGAGACTGATAACAACCAACCAGACAACCCGGAATCCAAGTGGGACCACCAGGAGAGGGGCAGGGCCTGGAGCGGGTGGGGAGGGAGGGGGGCAGCAGGCAGGGCTTGGGGTAAACTGCACTTGGGGAGGGAAAGGGGAGGCTGTCTGTTTCCTTCGCTCTGACCCACAGACCTGGTGACGGATGAGGCTGAGGCTAACAAGTTCGTGGAGGAGTATGACCAGACATCCCAGGTGGTGTGGAACGAATATGCTGAAGCCAATTGGAACTATAACACCAACATCACCACAGAGAACAGCAAAGTCCTGGTAGGAGCCACCGCCACCTGCCCCAACTTACCCACCAGACACACAGACACCTTCACACATCGCTCTGGTAGACTCAACACATGCACAGCCAGGGCTGCCAGAATTTGTGAAAAATCCTGGTGGAATATCTAAAATAATACACAATTTTGGATTTGGCTGGCATGTACTCAACACCTGAACAAAACCTTAGTCTCTAGTAACAGATTGTCATCAGTCATATGTAGATAAGCAACGCCTGCGTCGTTTTTATTCTGTTTTTGTTTTTGAGAGAGAGAATCACTTTTATTTAGTCTTATTTAGTTTTCCATCTGGCCTTTGTTTCTTGACACTTACCTGTGTTTGTGGTGCTGGGGTTTGAACCCAGGCCCTTGCACATGCCAGGCAGGCGCTCCAACTGCTGAGCTACTGCTCCAGCCCCCAGAGTTGCTTTTTAAAAAAGTGAATGCCTGGGACTGGAGCCACGGCTCAGTGGCTTCAGCGCTTGCCTGACATATGCAAGGATGCGGTTTCAAACCCAAGCACCACGTACAGGATGAAGTATCGGAGCAACAAAAGCCACATGAAAAACTAAATAAAATTGATTCATTCTCTCTCTCTCTCTCTCTCTCTCTGTCCCTCTTCCTTAAAAAAAGAAAAAGCTGTGAATGCCTGTTTGCCACCACCTCAAGGGCTCACTGCCCTCTGCCCTCATCCCTGCCCAGGAGCCATCAGCTCTGGGCTCTCACACCCAGAACTAACCTTGCTTGGTGTGCTGGCCATGTTCTCGGCACATGGCATCTGTCACCTCATCCATTCCTCATCAGTCTTGCAAAATTGGTGACCTTCTTCCCAAATCACAGATGGGCCCCTGAGGCTCAGGAGGCCACAGAGCTAATAGCAAACAGCCTGGTGATGCTAATGGCCTTTAAGACTCCTGCTGCGCCTCCCTTCTCCACCCCTGCCCAGACCCCTCTTGCTCAACTGCAAATGCCTGTTGAGAGGCACAGGCGCCATCCAGGACATCAGCGGACAGCGCAGGTTGAAGAGGGTCTTTCAAGGCCAAGGTGGCAGCTTGATCAGTCCTCCTGCCCTGCTCCCCGTAGTGCCTCCTCCCCAGATTCTGCTCCAAGGCTCCAGGGTCTTATAACACCGCCCCTGTCCCCTCAGCTGCAGAAGAACCTGCAGGTAGCCAACCACACCCTGAAGTACGGCACCTGGGCCAAGCAGTTTGATGTGAACAACTTCCAGAATGCCACCATCAAGCGGATCATAAAGAAGGCTCAGGACCTGGACCGGGCAGCACTGCCCACCCAGGAGCTGGAGGAGGTGTGTGGCTATGGGGACAAGTGGAGGCTCCTGAGGGAGCCTCAGGGTCCAGGCTGATTCTTCCGCCTCGATTTGCTAAGCCGTGACATTGGCTATGTCCGGAGGCCCCTCCAGAATTCTTGAGAAGTTGGCACCTTTGGGGGACACCCTCCCCAGCACCCCTAACCCACAATGCCTGGTGCCCAGAGCAAAGGTGTCCCCTCACTGCCCCTCTTCTTGCCCCCACAGTACAACAAGATCTTGCTGGACATGGAGACCATTTACAGTGTGGCCAACGTGTGCCACACCAATGGCACTTGCCTGCAGCTGGAGCCTGGTGAGGGCACCCCTGGGAGGATGAGAGAGAGACTGAGGGCCTGGGTTGGCATGGGGTGGGGTTACTGCCAGGTGAAGGGGAGTTGGGATCCCTTAACTGACTTCCTGCTTGCCACCAGAGGGGCTGCTCTGCCACACTCAGAACCAGCATCAACTTCAGCCTCTGCCCCTGCCTAAGACTCTCCTGAATCTCCTTCCTTCTCTCCCTCCTCCCCTCAGAGTAGCAGGGCCTCAAATTTGTGTTTTAGGGGCTTGGACTCCCAACAGAGTGGTGATTCCTGCCCAGAGTTGGCTGATTCTCCCTCCTCAATTTATCAAGCCATGACATTGGCTATGCCCAGAGGCACCACCATCCTCCCTTTGTGATCCTGCCTATGTTGTCTTTCTTGGGCCCCTCTCCCCAGCACATGGCTGATAAGGAAACTGAGGCTGGATCAGATGAGTCAGGGAGTCACACAGCCACTAGAAGCCCCTTCCCATCTCACCCCTCCTCTTCTATTTCCTGCTGCGCTGGCATAGACTGGCTTAGCGACCCTTCTTTCCCTCTCTTGCCACCTAGTCCCTTGAAATGGCTCCCTCTGGACCTGCGGGTACCCACACAGACCGCCTGCTGGCTCCCTCCCAATCCTCGCTTTCCAGGGTGGGAGCGCTAGAAATATAAACATTCTTTGTGAGGAATCTCCACCCAGAAATGGTTTCTTCCTGGCCCCAGCCCAGCTCCCTTGTTAGAACAATGACGAATACAAGGGGAAGTGGAAAATAAACAGGAGAGAGAAACAGTTTTCCCAGGACAGGGCTTGACCTACAGGTGGTAGATGTGGGTACGCATGCAAAGGGGGCCGGCGTGTGCCTGTGTGCTTGTGCTGATGGAGACAGCCAGTGTTCAAAGGGGCGTGGCATCCAGCCCCACTGGGCAGTCCTTCCATCCTGACCTGGGCCATCAGGTCACTGAGGCAGGAAAAATAATAAGCCTGTGAAAACTAAAGATTCACATCGCCAGGGAGCAGAGTGAAATTCCCAAAATACACCTTCTTCACACAAAGCTAATGGAATTTGCTTTCTCTGTGACAATAAATATCATGTAGCATGTTTCAGAGTGGGGGAGAGAGCACCCGTCCAGCAGCATGGGTGCAGGGAGCAGCAAATACCATCAGCCTCCTTCAACTCAGGCCAGGGCAGGAAAGGAAGCCGTCTGTCTGTCTGGAGCTTCAGGACTGATGCCCTCATCTTTTTTTTTTTTTTTTTTTAAGAGAGAGAGATGGATGGGGCTGGAGCGGTGGCTCTGCAGTTACAGCGCTTGCCTGGCATGTGGGAGTATGCGAGTTCAAACCCCAGCACCACGTACACAACTGAGTGCCTGAGCAATGAAAGCCACCTGAAAAACTAAATAAAAATTGATTCTCTTGGGTTGGGGATTTAGCTCAGGGGCAGAGCGCTTACCTAGCATGCGCAAGGCCCCAAGTTCCGTCCTCAGCCCTAAAAAAAAAAAAAGATTCTCTCTCTCTCATACTGTCCCTCTCTTTAAAAAAAAGAGAGAGATGGAGACAGTAAGAGAGAAAGAGAGAGAGAATCAATTTTATTTATTTAGTTTTTCATCTGGTTTTCGTTGCTCCAACACTTCATTGTATATGTGGTGCTAGGGTTCCAACCCAGGTCCTCACACGTGCCCGGACCCTGATGCCCCAATCTTATCTCATGTAACTCTCACCTGTACTCCATGTCACAATCAGGAAGGCTGCATGCTTAGTGACACTAACCCAGGCTTCTTCCACAACAGTTCTTTGCACTTCTGGTATCTTCAGGGTTACTCTTATGTCCAGGTCAGTTAACGATTTGTGAAAGGCACCCTGGACCCTCAGTGGGACAGAGATGAGGAGGCCACGTGCTCCTATTCAATTTCCACTCCCCTGGGAGGGCCAGCACTGCCCCCTTTTTCATAGATCAGGAAAGAGACCTGCCTGAGGTAAGTTTGGGTCAGTGGGCAGGCTGGAACTAGAACTTGGGTGTTTCAACCCCCAAACCTTTTCTCCCAGGGAGGGGCAATGAGTGAGGAGCTATGGCCCTGGAATCTGGCTCACTTTTGGTTTGTGCCTCAGTTGAGACATTTCCTGGCAGGCGGACCTGGTCCTGTCACCGAACAGCTCATGTGGAAGGAGGGACAAGAATGTCCTCTCAGTGTTGCTCATGGCACCCCAGGGCTCCCATTCTCTCCCTGCTTTTGCTAACCTGTTGCCTGCATGTCACTCACCAGTTTTTATTCCAGCTCCAATGTTCTATGACCAAGTTTATCTTCTGAGCAGATGGAAGGTGAGCCAAAGACTTAGGGCTCAAACCACTCAACCCTTCCATCCTAGATCTGACAAATGTGATGGCCACATCCCGGAAATATGAAGATCTGCTATGGGTGTGGAAGGGCTGGCGGGACAAGGTGGGGAGGGAAATCCTCCCCCTCTACCCGAAGTATGTGGAACTCTCCAACAAGGCGGCACGGCTCAATGGTGAGTTCCTCCTGCCTGAACTGCTGGTCTTCTAGTCCCCATCCACATTCAGGTTGTCAGAAAGGTCCTCTGAGGCTGTTAGCCTGGGGAAAGGTAGGTGGTGCCTAGAGGTGGCAAGGAGGTGCAGGGGGAATGATTAGGTATTGAGAGAGCCCGGCCCTGTCCCCTGTGCAGGCTACCGGGATGCAGGGGACTCGTGGAGATCGTTGTATGAGACGCCAACCCTGGAGCAAGACCTGGAGCAGCTCTACCTGGAGCTGCAGCCATTCTACCTGAACCTGCACGCCTACGTGCGCCGCGCCCTGCACCGCCACTACGGGCCGGATAACATCAACCTGGAGGGCCCCATTCCTGCCCACCTGCTGGGTAAGGGCACATGGCCTGCCTTGACAGGACAATAGTGGGAGGATATGGGGCAGGACTGGCTAGAGGACAGAGAGCAGATGAGGACAGTGACAGGACTTGAGCAATGGAGGGAAGGTGGCCAAGGCTGCAGTGGAGACTTGAGGGGGCTCCCTGATTGTAATTTGGGGCTGTTTGTGTGTGTGTGTGTGTGTGTGTGTGTAGTGATGGGAATTCAGCCCTGGGCCTTGTGCATGCCAGGCAAGTGCCTCTGCCACTGAGCTACACCCCCCATGTGGCACTCTGGTCCCACATTCGCTGCACAGACATTTAGGCAAGTCATCATGGAGTGGAGGAGAAGGGTCACAGTCTTGTTACAGGGAGAACACATCACCCATCGTGCCTCAAGGTAGCAAGAGCCAGGAAGAGAGGAAGGGCTAGCAGCGGGAGCTGGAGAGGCTCCAGGTGGCAGAGCCTTAAAAGGAGTGGTTTAGAAGATGGAGAGTAAAGTGGCAAGACAGACATGGGACCGTACCAAGCAGAGAAGAGTCCCGAGAATGTTGATCCACCTCAGCTTTTAGACCTTCAGTCTCCAAAGGTTGCAAACTCAAGTGCCCCTGAATGCAGGAAGGAGGCCATGGGAGACAAAAAGCCACGGTAGGGACTGGAGAAAGGTAGAGGCTACCAGTTTTCCATCCCTTTTGGGCCATCAGGGACAAGGCTATGTTACTATGAGCATAAAGGCCAGACAGGGCCACAGAGCACTTAGAAGTCATAAGGGAGACCCTGGAAGGTGGCCCAGCAGTGGGTCTAGTTCCCACTGAGCCCGGAGAGTCATGTAGCCCAAGAAGCCAGTCCTCCTGGAAAATCTCTCTGGTGAGTGGACATAAGCTCAGTGACTCAGAAACAAGCCCTAGGAGGGAAATCTCAGTATGGCCAAGGGGCTGGCAGAACTGGGGTTCAGAACTCAGCCCCTCCCCCACCCATCAGTACTGCCACCAGTTGCGCACCACACACTCTCACCCTCCATCACTAACTCTCTTTCTTACTGGTCTGCACCTGACATGAGCTAAGCATCCTCTCCCTTGGCTATGGAAGACACTGCCTCTGCCAGGCAGGTGCCTCTACCACTGCCTGAAGTGCTGCTGGTCTTCTAGTTCCCGTCCACACTCAGGTTGTCAAAGAGGTCCTCTGAGGCTGGTAGCCTCTTGCTGGGAAGTTTCCTTTTCTCCAGTCCTGAAGTACTCAGCGTTTTCCTTTCGCTACCACTCAGAGGTGGTAGCCTCTCCCAAAGAGACAGCTGGTTCTTGCCAGAGTTACTCACAGGTGACCTGCGTAAACTGACCTCAGGGTAACTGGTCAAGAGTGTGGCCTGCTAACCTTTAAATCAAGCCCCATCACTTAGAAGCTGTGGGCTCCTGGGCAAGTTACTTAACTCTCCAGTCCCAGTTTCCTCTGAAGTGCAGTAAAAATAACGGTACCTGGGTGCAGGCATCATACGATGTGCTTGATACAGTGGTCAGAAAGTGGTGGCCATGTGAATATAGGTGTCCAGAGACCCATAGTGCCCTCATTCCTTCACTATTCCTAGATGGTGAAGACACCCTGATTTCCTGATGACCTGCAAGGTCCCCACCTGTAACCAGCAAAGTAATAACCTTGTGGGCTACATGTGAGATGGGAGATGATGCATGTCAAATGCCCAGCACAGTTTGCAAACAGTGGGGCCTCAAGAGTTGCTGCTATAATTGGCAGTACTGAGATCTGGTTCTCTCTTCCTACAGGATAGTGCAGAGCCTAAAAATTCACATTTGTCTCCTCTCTCTACCATCTTTTTCCTGTCTGCTTCTAGGGAACATGTGGGCTCAGACCTGGTCCAACATCTATGACTTGGTGGCTCCTTTCCCATCAGCCCCCAAGGTGGATGCCACAGAGGCCATGATAAATCAGGTCTGCACAGCCATGGTCTTCCCCTTCCATGGGCTGCCCTGGGGGACAGGAGAGGAGGCCAATGGCCAAGAGGGGAGAGACCCTCTGGTTTAGGAGCTTCCTCCAGCGTGGCTCTCTCCCAGCACTCCCCTACCTCTGCCTGTGGCACAGGCTCCCCAGAGCCCCAGAACTCCCTCTGCTTGCAGGGTTGGACACCCAGAAGGATATTTCAGGAGGCTGATAATTTCTTCACCTCTCTGGGGCTGCTGCCTGTGCCCCCTGAATTCTGGAGCAAGTCAATGTTGGAGAAGCCAACTGATGGGCGGGAGGTGGTGTGCCATGCCTCGGCCTGGGACTTCTACAATGGCAAGGACTTCAGGTCTGTCCAGCATGCCCATTCCCTCAACTGAAGTGAGAAAAAGGGACAGGGACAGTTTGGAATTGAGTTTGGGACCAAAGCTCAAGAGGCTTGGGCTGGCTCCAGCTCAGCCATGGGTTCTTTCTGGCAGGTAAACTCCACCTACCAAATGAGGGTCTTCTCAAGCACTAGCCAACTTTGTCAGCTGGTCACCTGGGAATACTTAAGGTCCCAGTGAGAGACCTCCCTGGCTCCAGGGCAACCCCCATGTGCAGCTGGCCCTCTCCCTAGGTGCAGTGGTGGGATACAGGGAGACACATGAGAATGTGGGGGCATCACACAAGAGCCTCTCTCACTACTGACAGACCAGATTCTGCCTTCACCAGGGTGGGGCTTAGTTACCTACGGCTGCATAACAAATCACCCCAAAACTTAATGGTATAAAACAACTGATTGATTACGGTCAAGATTTTATGGGCCAGAAATTCAGGCAACGCACAGCAGAAATGGCTTGTCCCCTACTCCAGGGTGATGGAGTCCTCAGTCGGGTACTTTTTTCCCCTTCCATGTTGTGATTGGAACCCAAGGCCTTGCACGTGCTAGGCAAGTGCTCTAACACTTGAGTTCCCACACAGCGTGGCAGTCTTGGTTAGGCAAGTGTATTACCTGGAAGCTGGCATCCCCCAGCACAAAAGCAGAAGCAGCCAGGACCCATCAAGGCTAAGTCCAAACTGACACAGAGTCATATCTGTCATTTTATTGACAAAAGCAAATCCCAAGGACAGCCCAGATTCAAGAGAAGGGAAAAAGAAGCCTACTTCTTTGAAGAAGTGGCAAAGATCATCTTCCTCAGCCAACAAAGTGTCCCTTGTGAGAAGAATAGACACCAAACCTAGAACCAAACCATCCAGGGCTAACTGGGATGCCTGGCCATGGCCCTTCAAAGGCATAAGGACTATGGTCATAGGATCAAGGAGGCAAGAGCTCTTGTGGACAGTCAGAGAAGTTAGACCAACCTCACTGTACCCAGTGTGCTGGGCAGCTTCTGCCCACTCTGATGAGGAAGGTGGAAAAGTGAAATGAACCTGAACAGCTATCCTCTAGTTAGATCCAAGGGGAAAGCTCCTGAAATGGACACTGCCCACCAAAGAGAATGAGGGAGGATCCGCAGGAAGAGGTGGAACCTTCTGTGGCCGTCCTTCAGTCCTGGCCATAAGAATTCTTTGCGTGAATATGCATGCCGGCCTTGGGATGTAGGAGATGCAGAATAACCCAGGCACTGGCTTTCCTGCAGGGAGTCCAAGTCTTGGGAGATGAACATGGTACATGGGAAGCCACAGGACACACATTCTAGAAAGTACAGAATTGAGTGTCTCAGGGCCTCTAGAGCAAATACTTTGCACTGTCAGAAAGCAACACGCAGCATGGGCTGGAGTTAATCAGGAAGGTTGGGGGCAGAGGAATGACCTCAGTTATGGGTTTCCTGCCCCCAGAGTCCCCTCTTTCTCAGGCTTTCTTGATGTCCTTTCCATCATGTTGTGCTCCCTGCATGCTGCAGTGATGGCTCTGCTCTCTGGCAGCCAGCACTGCAGTCCCTTCATCCCAGGGCTTCTCTCAGTCCCTGTTCTGACACCTTCTCTCTCCACCCCGGTGTCCCCAGGATCAAGCAGTGCACCACTGTGAACATGGAGGACCTGGTGGTAGCCCACCATGAAATGGGCCACATCCAGTATTTCATGCAGTACAAGGACTTGCCGGTGGCCTTTCGGGAGGGTGCCAACCCTGGCTTTCATGAGGCCATCGGGGATGTGCTAGCCCTCTCAGTGTCTACCCCCGAGCACCTACACACCATCAACCTGCTGAGTAGTGAGGGTGGCAGCTACGGTAAGAGAGAAACAGAAGATCCCAGGACATGAAGAGGCAGTGAACATGGGAGGTGGGAAAGGAGCACTTAGTGTCCTATGGGCAGAGGTTTGGGATAAAGAAATGGGGAGGAAGGGACTCCAGCAGGGTAAGAGCGGGAGGATGGAACACACAGACCATCCCAACAGCAGATCTCAGGGCCCAAAGAGGTACGGTACCCCTGTTCCCCTCCACCTATGACACCCATCAGGGCCAAGCTGCTGGGCCCAGGCTGGAGGCAGACACAAGCCTGAGGCTGAGCTCTCTTCCCTCGGCAGAGCATGACATCAACTTTCTGATGAAGATGGCACTGGACAAGGTGGCCTTTATCCCCTTCAGCTACCTCATTGACCAGTGGCGCTGGAGAGTGTTTGATGGAAGTATCACCAAAGAAAACTACAACCAGGAGTGGTGGAGCCTCAGGTTCTCGAATATTGCAGTGGGCTGCTGGATGGAGGGGCCTCTGTGGCATCTGCCTGCCTGTGTGTGTGCAGATGTGCCAGTGGCGGGTGGCAGGGGGGTCACAGAAGGCAGTTGTGCAGAGTCACAGCATGCAAGAGCACTGGATGCAGGGACTGTCCTTTAGGTCGATAATGCCATTGTTCCCCTGGTTTGGTTCTGCCCACACTCTTTTCCTCCAGCATATCTTCCCCCTTGACAGGCTCAAGTACCAGGGTCTCTGCCCGCCAGTGCCCAGGTCTCAAGGTGACTTTGACCCTGGGGCCAAGTTCCACGTTCCTTCCAGCGTGCCGTACATCAGGTAACAGGGAAAGGGGAGGAGAGCACACCACAAGGGTCTGTGTCCATGGCTTCCTGTTTAAACTGCTGTCACTGTGTGCCCCATATGGGAGCTGCCCCTTCAGACCCAGGGGGCACGTGCACAGAACATGCCACATAGGCCTACTCCCCTGCTATACAAAGGCTGATGGCTGGTCCTAAAAACATTCTTGGATGAGAGCCTCTACCATCTGAATAGTTGAAAATACAAACTTCATCTATAATTGGCTAATGGTTACCAGACCTTGCTGGGTAGTTAACATTAACCATGGCATGTGGCTGGATTGTGACCTGAGAATGATTGTTCTTTCATTTTGTTTTTAGAGTAGGATTATGGCTCCATTGCTACTATTATTGAACATACTGGTTAGTTGCAGGCTTGGGGTCAAAGCTCATTTCCATTACTGTTTCCTTGAGCAACTTCCTCAGTCTCTAAGCACCCATGTGCTCACCACAAATCCTGTATCACAGATGGCCACGAGGGCTAACTTTGGGCACACCGTCCGTTACTCAGCTGGTGGCCATGGTCCACCATTGTTAGATGCTCTTAAGTGGAATGCGTCAGTCTGTGAGTCACACAGCCAAAGTGTGCAGGTGCCCAATAGAATCCCTTTCCTTCCATGAGCTACAGGAGGGCACATACTGAGGGCGAGGCAGGATGGGTGTGGACTTTGGAGCCCTTCTGGGAGGTTGAGAGCAGGGGAGACCTCAGGGTGGAGTTTCAGGTCTCCCTGGGCCACACATAGCCCATCTCACCAGGAAGTCAAGGCACCTAGAGTGCAGGGAACATCCTGGGAGGGTTATGGCCACTTCTAGTCCTTGCTTCCTGTAGTTCCCAGAAGTCCATTGAAAGCAAGCCCTGCCCACTATGTCCACCCTTCCATCCTGGTACCTGGCACCATGCCAGCACTTGGTGGGATGGGTAAAATCTGTCCCCCAGTGCCTAGAAAGGGAGAGAGCCCCTCACCTTCTTGGATGCATCAGAGGGCAACAGGGGGACAGAGGAGCAAGAGAACTCATCATGGGACATCAGACAGGGCTGGGGGAGGGGTATCACCCAGCCTACTATGGCCATTTTTGGGGTTCCATGCTGTTGCTTACTCTCACCCCAAGGTCAGCCATGTGATGGTTGGTTTCCCAGCTTAACATGAACAATTAACCTAGCAGGGGTGGGCAAAGGAGACTTGGCTGCTCTAGAAAAACACACTTCACATTCTGGCCAGCAGCCTGAGCAAAACACTTTGAGGAAGTGCCAGAGAGGTGAGTGGCACATGGCTTGCGCCCAGCATTCAAAGGGCAAGGTCTGTGCTGCTGGTTGGGACATTTAAAACCTCTCCAGACTTGGCAAGGTTGCTCTGGTCTTGACCAGAAGACTTCTAGCAGGGAATCCCTGCTTTTGGATAGGATCGATGAGGCTGGCTTACCATCCTAGGGCACCTTACAGGAACTGTGTGACCCATTCAGCCTTTGTGTGTGTACACTTCAGAGATGGAGGCCAGTTAGCCTCAAAAGCAGCCTGCCAATCCTTCTCCCTTGAGGCTGCTCCCTGTAGCCCCTTGGAGCAGGCGTGGGGTGGGAGACACCCATAGGCACAGTTGAGAAGGGGCTCAGATAATTCCAAAGGCCTGGATGAGCTCCTTCTGACATCCTGACTGTATCCTGTTCTGCTAGGTCCCATGTGACTGTCACAGGTTGAAAGAGCTGGGCCTCAGTGGCACAGGCCCCTTGACCCACTCCACCCCACCTCTTCCTTCTCCACTCCCCTCCACTCCAGGTACTTTGTCAGCTTCATCATCCAGTTCCAGTTCCACGAGGCACTATGTAAAGCGGCTGGCCACCAAGGTGCTCTGCACAAGTGTGACATCTACCAGTCCAAGGAGGCAGGGAAGCTATTGGCGTGAGTGCCCTCTGGCTCTCCTTTGATAGTTTCCATGCTCTGGCCTGCTCCCTTTGAGGAACCCAGTGGGCTAATCTGGGGACACCTGCCATTTTGCTCCTGAACTGGAAATTCCCAGCTGGTACCTGGGCCACCCTTGACTTATCACCTCCAAAAGGGAACTGGAACCCCCAGACCCACCTAAAGTGAAGTTTAGGCCAGGAGAAGGGATAAGGAGAAGGATATCAGTCTGGGACAGGAGGGATTGGATCCTTCTGACTTAGTCTCCCTCTCTGGTACCTCCCCCAGGGACACCATGAAGCTGGGTTTCAGTAAGCCGTGGCCAGAAGCCATGAAGCTAATCACGGGCCAGCCCAACATGTCGGCCTCAGCCATGATGAGCTACTTCAAGCCACTGATGGACTGGCTCGTCGCAGAGAACCAGCGGCATGGGGAGAAGCTGGGCTGGCCAGAGTACAACTGGACACCGAACTCTGGTACCACCACCCACCCTACTTCTAGCCCCAGGCCCGCCCCCAGAGCCTCCCACAAGGCTGAGCCCCCTCCCCAGCCCAGGCAGGCTTGAATCTGAAGCCAGAGCACATGTCCCCAGCATGCCCGGGCCTTGCCCACCACTTTGTTTCCTTGCCTCCCTGCCCAGCTCGCTCAGAAGGCTTGCTCCCAGACACCGGCCGCGTCAACTTCCTGGGCATGAACCTGGAGCCACAGCAGGCTCGTGTGGGCCAGTGGGTGCTGCTCTTCCTGGGTGTCGCCCTGCTAGTAGCCACCTTGGGCCTTGCCCAGCGGCTCTTCAGCATCCGCCACCACAGCCTCCACCGGCCCCACCGAGGGCCCCAGTTCGGCTCTGAGGTGGAGCTCAGACACTCCTGAGATAACCAGGCAGGACTGGGCCAGCCGGGAAGAGTCCCAGGAGAGACTGGAATGGGGACACACCCCAGCCTGCCTTCCTCCTCCTCTCCCCCCGTCTGCCTCCTCTCTGTTCTCCAGACCACCAGCCACCCCAGCACAGCCCGACTCTCCAGGAAGCCAGCCACTAAGGTGGACCTGCTCCCCAGTTTCTCTGTGAATACAATTAAAGCTCCTGCCCTCCCCATCTGAGTTTGTGTCCCTTATGGGGAAGCCATGGATAGAGCCAGGCTGCTCTCCTATCCCCTGGCAGTACAGAGGGGCCGTTTCCTGGCTTGCTTCCTCCATCTTTCTCCAAGAGCTCTGGAGAATCCCCAGAACTCTGGTCTCAGCACTCCCCAGTCACATGCCTTCCTTCCCACCAGCCCAGGCAGCCAGCCAATGTCCTGACATGGCAGGCAGGGGACACTCACCTTGGCAGATTCGGGGAAGGAGGGGGAAAACAGACCCTCTGGGCTTCTAGTCTCATATGTCCATCCAGGGTGTCTCTCCCTGCCCAGTGCTGGCTCCCTGCCCTGGTTGTTCCCATGAATGACCAGGTTCTCCAGAAGGAAGGCTCCTGGCTGCTGCAGAGCCAGTACCCTAGATGGGGCCTGAGTCACTCAGCATGCAGAACAGCCCTGGGGGTCTCCTGGGCCTCCTGCCTACCCATGCCAGCTCTGTGCCCTCTTTCGAGAGTGGTTCCCAGAGCTGCAAATGGCAAAATGGAAAGGGCCCTGTAAATGCACGCGTGGCAGTGGCTGGTGCCCACTGCCAGGGGCCACCTGCTCATCCTCCCCAGAGCACAGGTCCTCATCCTGAGCTGTTGCTCAGAAGGCTGATGTGGATTTGGGAGTGTGTCATTTTGAGGGACATTTTTATAACTTTTATCTACATGTTTATGTAGAAAATTTGGAAAACTATAAAGAAAATAAAAGCCCTTTATAGCAACATGCAGAAATGGCAGTTCTGACATTTTGGTGTCGTGTCTCTGCAGGCCCTTGTTTCTCTGCACACTCTTTCAACAGCTTCACACTGTTTACACTGTGCATCCTTTTTTTTCCAGTTAACTGGATCAACTTTTCAACTTTTCAGATATCTAAACACCAAATCTAGAACTTGGCCAATAGGAAGTTGGTCAGTTTTCTGGAGCCAGAGGCTCCACTGCCAACCTGATCCCCTCTCTCAGGACCCTTGGCCTGAGCCTTTTCTGGGCTTTGCTGATGCCTTGACCCTAGGTCCAATTCCTTTCTCTCAAAAACCTTGGTCCATGGCTTTTGCTCCCCAGTCTCGTGTGTGTGTGTGTGTGTGTGTGTGTACACATTGCACACAGGCTTGGTTGTGCAGGCCTCTTCCATGGGGCAGGATGTGGAGTTGAGGAATTCTGAATTTGCAAGAGGGTGGAAGTTTACAATTCAGTAGGACAATGGAATTTATAAACATGCCCTCTAAATAGTTCCAAGCCTTCTACCATCCAAAGCTGCTGTAGTTATCTCCCCCTTCTCAGCCTAGATCTTAAAAGCTCTTTGTCTGCCAGGCAGAGTTCATTATCACATAACCCGCTTTCCTATTTTCATGAGCTGCAGGGTTTGTGCTGCCTGCCAGAGCTGGTGGGCGGTGCCAAGTCACCAGCATTCGACACCCAAAGGACCAAGCTGCAGACTGTGGGCAAAGAACCTTAACACTGAGGTTGGCCTGGCCAGCCACCTCCACTGGACCTTTCCAAACATTAAAATTGTTCAAACTCCTGCTCATGCCTCCTGGGATGGTGAGTGGGGAGAGGCCAGATCCACCTGGAAGGTGGCAGAGGAAGAAGAGGTGGTGACAGCAGAAAGAGGGCCAGCCCAGTGTGTTTTTGTTTTTGTCGTGTGTGTGTGTGTGTGTGTGTGTGTGTGTGTGTGTATTTCTGGTGGCCATGAAGTCTGAGCTCTTTCCCATGCTGCACCTACCAAGGTCCCTCCTCAGTGGCCAAAGATGATGTGCATGCTGGACAGTTCTTTATCTTCCTGCACCTTCCCAACTTTCCATTGCTCCTCCTCCAACTGCCCACCCCACCCTGCCCAGGCTTTCAAGCAGCTTTACCCTAGCCTGAGGCCAGTCCCACCCGTGCGTTTATTACCTAGGTGACCTTGGGCAATTTACTTCCATTTTCTGCACCTGTATTTTCACGCTTCTGAAATGGTTCTTACAATTCCTTCCTGATGCTTTGAAGATTAAATGAGATGATGTAGGAAGCCCCAGGGGCATGGTTTCTGCTCTCTAAAGCAAGGGCATCATCCCCTGGTTGGGGTATCTCATCCCTGCCTCCTGCTTCAAACAACCCACATTTCAGAGGTAGGAAATCAGTCCCTCTCTTGACAGGCAAAGAGCAACAGAGCCACTGGGTGACAGCGCTAGATAGAAAACTTGTCCTCATCGTCTGCTCCCTTCCCCCTCTTCAGTGCCTGTGGTTCTGGAACAATCCAACATCAGCTCTCTAAATGCTGCCTCCTGCTGTCCTGTCCAATGCCGCTGGAGCTGAGACTCTTGCTCTCCTTTCTGATCACTAAGGCCCAGCAGTTTCCCCAGCTGCCTTCCCAGACCCCACTTCTGCTTCTCAGCCCACTGCTTAACCTGTCTGCCAAGGTCTGCGTTCTTCCAATTTAGCAGCTGCATGGCTCATTTCAGAATCCTCCACATGGGAGGTTTTGTGTTTTCACAAAAGCTCAGTTTTGATTCACAGATTCTGTTGCTTAATCACTTTAAAGACCCGTGTCTTAAACTGGGATAAAACAAACACAACATAAAATTTACCACTGGAATCATTTTTTAAAATACATTTTTATTTTGGGGCTGCAGATGTAGCTCAGCAGCAGAGTACTTGCCTAGCATGTGTGAGGCCTTGGGTTCAATCCCTTGTCTCACACACACACTCTCTCTCTCTCTCACACACACACACACACACACACACACACATGTATTTAAATATTTATAGTTGACACATAGTATCATTTTAGCTTCTTTGTATTTGGGGGTGTTTTTTTTCTTTATTTTGGTGCTGGGGATTCCAGGGTGTCTCTAATGCTAAGCATGCACCTTACCACTGAACTACACCCCAGCACCATTTTAACCATTTTTAAAGTGTATAATTCAATGGCATCAAGTACACTCACATTATTGTGTAATCAACAGTCCATTTCCAGAAGTTGGGTGGGTGCGGGTGTGTGCATGTGTGTGCATGTTACTGAGGATTAAATCTAGGGTATTTTTACCTCTAAGTCACATTCCTAACCCTTTTTATTTTTTTATTTTATTTTATTTATTTTTGAGAGAGAGTCTCTCTAAATTGACCAGGCTGGCTTCTAACTTGCAATCCTCCTGCCCCTGCCTGAAGAGTCTCTGGGATTATAGGAGTGCACCATCATCATGCCCAGATCTCGAATTTTTTAAATCTTCCCAAACTGAAACTCTGTTCCCATTCAACAGTAACTCCCCATTTTCCTCTCCTCCAGCCCCTGGTAACCACAGTTCTACTTCCTGTCTCTATGAGTGTGACTCTTCTAGGCACCTCTCAGAGACTTTGTCCTTTGGGGTCTGGCTTGTTTTACTCAGCATATTTTCAAGGCTCATCCATGTTGGCGCATGTATCAGAATTTCCTTCCTTTCTAAGACTGAACAGGGGGATGGAGCGGTGGCTTAGTGCTTGCCTGGCATGCATGAGAACGCACATTCAAACCCCAGCACCATGTACACAGCAAAGTGTTTGAGCAACGAAGGCTAGATGAAAAACTAATGTTGATTCTCTTTCTCTCGCTGTCCCTCTCTTAAAAAAAAAAAAAAAGGCTGAATAGTATTCCATTGCATGTATATACTGTATTTTGCTTACCCATTCATCTGTCAAATGAACATTTGGGCTTCCAAAGGCTATTGTGAATAATCTTGTTAAGAACCTTGGTGGACAACTATCTATCTGAGTCCCTGCTCTCAATTCTTTTGTGTATATATCTGAATGGAATTGCTGGATCATAAGGTAATTTTATGATCTTTTTTTCTTTTCTTTTTTTTTTTTTTTTTTGGTACCAAGGACTGAATCCAGAGGCACTTCACCACTGAGCCACATCCCCTGCCCTTTTTGTTTTTAATTTTGAGACAAAATCTCATTAAGTTGCTTAGGGCCTCACTAAGTTGCTGAGGCTGGCTTTGAATTTGCAGTCCTCCTGCCTCAAGCCTCTTGAGCCACTGGGATTACAGGCATGTGCAACCGTGCTTGGCTTAAGACTATTCTTTTTAAATCTTTATTTATTTATTTTGGTACTGGGGACTGAACCCAGAGATGCTTAACCACTGAGCCCCCCAGCCCTTTTTCATTTTTTATTATGAGACGGATTCTAAGTTGCTTAAGACCTCGCTAAGTTGCTGCAGCTGGTCTCAACTTTGCAATCCTCCAGTCTTAGCCTCTCAAGTTGCTGGGATTACAGGAATGTGCCACTATACCCATATCTTTAAAAAAATTTAAAAAGAGGAAGAGAGGGGGCTAGAGCACTGGATTGGCAGTTACAGCACTTGCCTGGCATATGTGAATATGTGAGTTCAAACCCCAGCAACACGTACACAGCTAAGTGTCAGAGCAACAAAAGCCACATGAAAAACTGAATAAAAATCGATTCTCTCTGTCTCTCTCTCTCTCACTGTCCCTCTCTCTTAAAAAAAAGGGGGGGAGGGGCTGGAGCAGCGGCTCAGTGGTTATGGCATTTGCCTGGCATGTTCAAGGACACAGGCACAGGTTCAAACCCCAGCAATGAAAGCCACCTGAAAAACTAAATAAAATAGATTCTCTCTTCTTTAAAAGAGGGAGAGAGAGAGAGAGAGAATCAATTTGATTTTTCATCTGATCTTTATTTCTTTGACACTGTGTATCTAGTGCTGGGGTTCGAAGCTGGGTCCTTGTGCATGCCAGGCAAGCACTCCAACCTCTGAGCCACTGTTCCAGCCCCTTCAGGTATCTTCTTGAGAGAGATGTCTATTCAAGTCCTTGTCCCTTCTCTGAATGTTGAGTGAGAGGAGTTCTTTATATAGCCTGGATATTAATCCCTTATCAGATTTGTGATTTGCAAGTATTTTCTCCAATTGTGTGGTTGCCTTTTTACTCTGTTGATAGTGTTCTTGGATGCATGAAGGTTTTTAATTCTGATGAAGTTAAATTTGTCTATTTTCATTGTTGTCCAGGCTTTTGGTGCCACTGCGAAGAAATCATCACCGAATCCAATGTCTTTAAACATCTCCCCGATATTTTCTTTGAAAAAATTTTTTACAGATCCTGCTGTTTTTGTTTTGGCCTTAGATACATTTTGAACCAATTTTTGTATGTGACAAAGTCTTTTTTTTTTCTTTTTTTTTCAGGGCTGAGGACCCAACTAGGGGCCTTGCGCGTGCTAGGCAAGCGCTCTGCCACTGAGCTAAATCCCTAATCCCATGTACGTGACAAAGTCTTACATTTTAAGTCTTTCAGATTGCTGAGAACTGTCCTCCCTCAGTGTGGTCTGCTCCATTCTCTGTGTCTATAGTTTAGCACAAGCTCAGAGCCAGACCATTTGGGCTTGAGCCCCACCTTCACAATTTGCTGATCTGTGAGTCTCTGAGCAAACTTCTCGGCCTCTCTGGGCTTCTGTTACTCATGTGAAAATGGGACATTGACCATGGTACCTACTTCATGGGTTTGTCATGAATGTTTGGGTGCTGAAAGTCCCCTTACGCTATCTAGCACCTGGACAGTGCTAGGTGTGGGAGTTATTTATTGTTTTGGTCCCTCCTGACACCAGAGTTTCTCTTCTGCTCCATAAACTTGACCTACAAGGCATCCTGTTAGAAAAGACTTCTGCGGGATTCCATGCACATAGCTGCTTCTTGCAGGATCTCCTTAGAAAGAGTGTCATAACCTCCCTCTCAGCTTTGGAGGTGACACTTCCACTCCATGCAGACACCAGTGCTGCAGCTCTGTGCATGGAGGCACTGTGACCTCCCATGTGGCTTCACCCCACTCACCACCACCGGTGCCTGCTTCACCTCCAGCATCTGAAGAGTCCTCTTTCTTCCTTTCCAGTTCAGCGCTGCACTCTGCATTTTTAAAATATTATACTTTCTTATCAAGAGGAGGGATTCCCTGTGAGCCCAGCTGATCAGTGTGTGTGTGTGTGTGTGTGTGTGATTTTTTTTTTAACCATTTGGTCCGTTTCACTGACCATGATGCTAGTCCCTGTGAAAGGGTGGGTTGTCTTGGGCTGAAGGGGACTACTGGGGACACAGGGTAGAGGGAGTCTGTGAGTAGAAGGAAATGAGTCTGAGGAAGCAATCCTGAGGTGGTGGGAAAGGTGGGGTGGGTCTCCCAAGACTGTATGTGTGTCAGAGTACTGGAGAGTCACCAAGAGCCTCCAAATTGCTGAGTGCCATGGTTGATGCTGAAATCAGGCTCAGGAACTCAGATGTGCACCCCAGATAGAAGTTGCTGGTCACATCTGTCCACACCCCATGAAGTCCTCTGTCTCCTGTGCCTGTCAAGATTGCACACTCACCATCAGGCTCTCCCTACGGAAGCAGGTGTGAGGGTTAGGGGCAGGGTCCTACATAGTCCTAGGAATGATCACATGTTCCACATGTCCCATGAGAAACACAAAGACCCAGAATATGAACATAAGAGGTGCAGTCAGAAAAACCTGGAGAGACAGCTGGCTTGCAGAGTCTAAAGACTGAGAAAAATTACTTCCATCTAACTATCCATCATCCCTCCTTCCCTCCGTCCATCCATCACCCCACTCACCTACTCAAGAGAGATCCTACCCTGTGGAAGGAGGGGTCTCATGCATCCCTGGCCAATGCCCAAGGGTGGCTCTGATCCCAGGAAGAAGTGATCAAATGGCGTTGACAAGTTCACTCTTGAAACTCCAGAGTCCCATGTTCTCCCCTTGGCTCTGCCATTAGCTGACCATGTGAACCAGGTCATACGCTTTGATCGTTGTAGACCTCAGTCTCCTCACCTACAAAATGGGGACAGTTGCACCAGAAGGTGAGTGGTTGAGTCTCCAGTTCTAACATTCCATGGCTGACTCCTTGGCCCCTGATGTCACAATATGGAGCTGGCTCGCGATTGGCCCATAGCCTCCTCCAGCTCTGCTGTTCTCTTGGTCATGGGAACAAGATGGACTCGCCCTGGACCTTACCTACTTGTGCTCCTCTGTTACGGACAGCTATTGCCATGGCTCAGGACTGTGGGTGATCCAAGCTTAGGTGCGGCTGGGACTTGAAAGAGCGTGGGACCAGAGAAGGGGACTGGGCAGGGGCGGGCCTCCCCAAGGCCCCATGATGCCCATCCCCTTCCCTGCAGATGAGTTCTACAATGAGACTGAGGCAAAGCTGTTCCTGCAGTTTTACGAGCAAACAGCCCAGGTTGTGTTGAACCAGTTCATGGAGGCCACTTGGAATTATGTCACCAACATCACCAAGAAAAATCGGGAGGATATGGTGTGGTACCATCTCCCCCTAGTCCTTCTAAATCTCCTTGGGGGGTTGGGGACCACACTTCCTGACCCCTTTCCAGAGCTAGAGGAAAGAGGGAAGCCCCAAAGCAGATGTCAAAGTTGTTTGCAAGCTCTAGACTCCTTGGTGGACACAAACTTTCTCTGCATAAGAATATCTGGCTTCTTTACCCTTATTAATGTACCTTCTTGCTTCTAGGGACCCTCAGTATTCCTGGATCCTTAAAGTGGAATTCAGGAGAGGGTTGGGGTGCTATGGCCCTGGAGTTCATCATGGGATATTTACCCGCTACCCCAACCTGCCATGACAAATACAGTGACCTTCTTTCCAGCTGCACAAGGAGATGGAGAGGTCCCAGTTAATAATGTACTTCGGCAGGCGGGCCCGCCTGTTTAAGATCGCCCAGTTCCAGGATCCAACTGTGAAGCGCATGCTTAGTAAGCTGCTGGACATAGGCAAGGCGGCCTTGCCCAAGGACGAGCTCTGGGAGGTGATGGATAGAGCCCCAGGCCTCCAGGCACACGCTCCCCCACTCCAGGGGTGGGTGGGTCAGGCCTGGTGGGGGAGCCAGCGTGTCTGGGGCAGGAGGGGGTTGGCAGGGCGGGACCAGAACTTCCTCTGGAGGCGGGGGCTTCAGCCAGGCCCACCTCTCCTGCCTGGTGGGGCTAGTGCTGGGGGTGGGCCCAAGGGCACAGGCCTGCCCTGGGTGACACCTGCCCCCCCAGTATAACAAGCTTCTGGCCTACATGGAGACCGCGTACAGCACGGCCCAAGTGTGCCTGGAAGAGGGACCCTGCCTGGCCCTGGAGCCTGGTGAGCACCCAACCCTGTCTCTCCAGTGGGCTTCCCAACCCAAACTGGGTGAGGGAGGGGTACCCAGGGCATGTAAGGGCAGAGGCGGGTGGGCATGGAGTCCCACCTGGCTCCTTTTCTGGGCACAGACCTTGAAGAAATCATGGCCAACTCCAGGGACCAGAAGGAGCTGCTGTGGGCCTGGCTAGGCTGGCGGGATTCTGTGGGTCGCCAGGTCGGCCCCATCTTTGAGCGCTATGTATACCTCAGCAACAAGGCTGCGCAGCTCAATGGTGAGCAGGTTGGACACGATACCAGTCCCAGGGCAATGCCCAGGAAGGAGCAAAGCTGAGTCTGCAGAGGACCAGGCCACCAGCACTCTGCAGCTGGGCTTCACAAATATTGATAGTGCACCCAGTGTGAGCTGGGTGCTGAAGAAGTTCTGAACCTACATAGGTGAAGATAGATAGACTGCCCTGTTAGGCTTACGGTGCTGTGGGGAGGCAATCATGGCCATGTAAATGCTTCATCTGAGACTACTTGGGATGACGTCATGGAGGAGGGGGTGCCAAGGGGGACCAACGGGGAGAAACAGGCTCCTGATAAGTGATTAGAAGGTCTCTCTGACCTTCACCCATGCCTGAAAGATGGGAAAGAGCCAAAGAGCGAGGAGCAAAAGAACATCCTGGGCAGGAGCTTCCATGGGGGGGGGCAAGTGTTTTGAAGGATCTGAAAGAAGCCCATATGGCCACTGGGCTATGGTTAAGTGGGGCTCCAGAAAGGGCGAAAGAGAATAGGGTCTTTCAGGCATGGTGAGGAGCTCATGCTCAGTGCTTTTCCATCTTTGATCTGACCCAACATGAACGTGGCCTTGGGAGGTAGTATTTTCATTTTGCAGATAAGGACCCTAAGGTTGAGTAGATTCCCTAGAAGGCACCTGGACCTCCTGCCTTGTGAGGTTAGGGTTGAAGGGTTGCATGGTAAGCATCTTGTGGGTCCCCTCTGCTGTTCTAGGCTTCAAAGACATGGGGGCTTTGTGGCGGTCCAAATATGAGTGTGAGACCCTGGAGCAAGACCTGGAGCAGCTCTACCGTGAGCTGCAACCACTCTACCTGAACCTGCATGCCTACGTGCGACGTGCCTTGTACCGCCACTACGGGCCCGAGATGATCAACACGAAGGGGCCCATCCCTGCTCACCTGCTAGGTAAAGGCCCAGCTAGTGGCAGAGGCAGGTGCTCAATAAGCTCTCACCTTCTCTTAGCACATCCACTCCCCTTCCAGGGAACATGTGGGCTCAGTCATGGGCCAACATCCTAGACATGGTCTTGCCCTTCCCCAAGAAACCCCCTGAGGACATCACGAGGATCATGAAAGGCCAGGTCAGTGTTTGGCCTATGGGTATCCCCATTCTCCAGCACCCCTGGGCAAGTAGGGCAGTACCCACACACCCCTCTTCCCCACAGCACTGGAAGCCTGAGAAAATGTTTGAAGAGGCTGAAAAATTTTTTACCTCCTTGGGGATGCTGGCCACCCCACCTGATTTCTGGAAAAAGTCAATGTTGGAGAAACCACCTGATGGGCGGGAGGTGGAGTGCCAAACCTCTGCCTGGGACTTCTACAATGGCAATGACTTCAGGTGCCCACGGCCAGCACAGCCTGCTGTCAGCACCACCCTCACTTCCACTCCTGTCCCCAACTCTTTTCTGCCTGTCTTAGGTAGTAAAGGAGCAGGGACAGGGGAGGGGAGTAGCAGGCTGGGAGTGTAGAAGGGGAGGTGGATATGATCTCAGCCATCTTGGTCGCCCCTGGTTGGACATGGGGTCTGGGGTGGGAAAAGCAGCAGTCAAAGTTCTTCCAGTCTCTGCCCATCCACCCCAATCCTTAATGGAGTCTGAATGGAGAAGCCTTCTGTTCTCCACAGAGCATCCCATGCTCCTTGACCCCCACCCTTTAACCCTAGGGTAAAGAAGTGCACCGAAGTGAACATAGAAGATCTGCTGTCCATCTTCCACCAGATGGGCCATATCCAGTACTTCTTACAGTACAAGAACCTCTCCATCCTCTTCCGAGAAGGCGCCAATCCTGCCTTTGAAGAAGCCGTGGGATCTACGATCACTCTCTCAGCCTCCTCCCACCAACATCTGCTTACCAGTGGCCTGCTCAGCCACCAGCACCAGGACTCAGGTGATGGGGACCAAGGGAACAGAAGGAGGGCAGCCTGAGCCTAGGGGGATGGGAGTGCTCCAGGCAAGGCCTATCATTTAGGCCAGGTGAGCCCAGGAGCCATCTCCTCATTACCCTTTCTTTGCCCCCAGAGGAGGAGGTCAACTTCCTAATGGGCATTGCCCTGGACAAGATTGCCTTCATCCCCTTCGGCTACATGGTAGATATGTTTCGCTGGAAGGTCTTTGATGGCACCATCCATAAGGAAGTCTACAACCAGGAGTGGTGGAACTTCAGGTAGGGAAGGCAGCTTCCTAGGGTCTCCACCCACCCTGGCCCCCAGATAGGTCTTGACCACCACTGCCAGAGGGTGCCACTGGCCTCTCTTTTGAAAGTAGAATGAAGGGTGCGACATTGTTGTCGTGAACTGGGGAAGCCCCAGGGCAATGTGGACTGTTTGCTGTCATCAGATAAACATACCCATGCTGTAGTGGATGGAGCCAGGCTGGGCAATCATGAGGCCTCATTCTGAATCTGGTACCAGCCCTGAGCAGGTCTCTCAACCTCTCTAGGCTTCAATCTCATCTGGGAAAACTAAGCCCTCGGCAGTGGCCCTACCTGATCCCAGAGGTGGCTGGGAAGCTCCCACCATCTTTGCAACTGGGTTTCTCCAAGAGCAATGACCACCAGGCAGTCCTCCTGCACCTCGCTCCCTTCCTCTTCCTACAGCAAGGCCAGAGAAGGGATGCACAGGGGCCTGAGCCCTGTCGCTCAGGAGTTTCCATGGGAGAGAGGCAGGCCCACCACCCCAACATGCATGCCTGCCAGAGGCTTAGCATCCCCAGGCTGCCAAAGAGCCCACTAGCAGTCAGGCAGATCACTTGATTGGATGATAAATGCCCTTGACCAGGGCTTCTCCACATCCGCCAGATGCCAGACCAACTGGCTCAAATAGGGTGGTGTGGGCCTGTGGCCCTACCCCAGTAACTAGCTCTGGGTCCTCAGCCAGTTCCCTGATCTCGAAACCTTGGTTTTCTCGTCTGCAAAATGGAAACAATAGGGCTGTTTCTCTACTTTCTTCTTAGGCCCACTTACCAGATAAAATGGCTATTTACTGGTCTACAATCCACCCCTGCCCCCCACTTACTAGGATGGATGAAACAGGGACTGAGTCTAATACTTGTTCTCCTAATGATACCTCCCCAGAGACCAGACCAGTATGATTCCCAATGCCATGTGTTTTCACTTATTTAATAAATGAAAATGTATTGGCACTCTCAACCAGCCTGGGCCAGTTTTGATGGATGTACACATGCTTTGAAAAAGAAAAGGCTCTGAGAAACTTCCAGGTGCCATGATCAAGCCCCTCTCTTTCTCCTACCAGGTTGAAGTACCAGGGCCTGTGCCCCCCTACTCCTCGGTCAGAGGATGACTTTGACCCGGGTGCCAAGTTCCACATTTCTGCCAGCGTGCCCTACATAGGGTAAGGGCCTGGGCACTGTCAGCAGAACCAGCTCTGGGAGTTGAGATCTGGGGGGCCATGGTGACAGGTCTGAGGATTTTCCAGGGTCACACATCATCTGCACCCCTGCCCACCTCTTCCCGTCAGATCGCACAGCCTCCTAGAGCTGTGCCGTGGAATCTTTGCACTTTCCCATCAGATCCTGTATGGAGGGCAGAGTTGGTGGGAATATTCTACACCCTCCCTGCTGTCCCCTAGAGGAGGGTAAGAAGAGGAGGGCCTTCCAGTATTATAGGGCGTGCCCAAGGTGGTGACTGCTAAAAAGGGTCACTGTGTGTCAGAGCTGCCAGGCCTCAAGTGGCTTTGGGCTTCCCACCCTCGACCCCCACTTCCCAGCCTGCACTCACGTTCCAGGTACTTCCTCAGCCTAGTGCTTCAGTTCCAGATCCACGAAGCACTGTGCAAGGCCTCGGGCCACATGGGTCCACTGCACCAATGTAGCGTCTATAACTCCAAGATGGCTGGGAAGATCCTGGGGTGAGTGCCTGCCTCCCTCCTTTGCCCTCCACTGCTCTGTCTTCCTCACTGGGAGCCCTGCTCCAGGCTCTCGCTGCTCTCCTGGCCACCCTGGGTTCCCAGAGCTTCACTGAGTGGACATTCTAGTGAAAGTTCTTCCTCATGTCAGACTGCAGTCTGTTCTACATTACTTGAAGTCCTTTTCCTCTTTTGCATCCTCCTTGGTCAGAGATGCTCTTTAGCCCTGCCTGGTAACACTTGTGCATGCTCACACACATGCACATTCAGAAAATCAGTGTCCCAGGAGGGAAGCCAGTGCTAGAGCCCTGCCTTGGCCATGTTTTCCACCTGAATCCCCTTACTCTTCCTTTCGAGGTGCCCAGCTGTCAGCAGCATTTGAGACACATGTGGAAATACTCTGCTTTTCCCACTTCTTCACTGCTTGGATCCGGTTCCCAGGCTAATCCAGGTTGCTTTTACACTGGTCTCTCTCATGGCATGCTTCGGATCAGCCTGTGGTTCACTTTGACCCTCCAGTCTTTTCTCCCTACACTTGATATTTAGCTCATTCTTTCCATGCCTGCCTCGGTGGCATTGGTTCTTTGGTTCTGAAGCAAACTTGGAAGGCTTTGTGGGCCTGAAGTGTCAGTGCAGAACATTCCCTATGATAGTCCAGGTGCGCTGATGAGCGTGCTCCCATGTTTCCATGTGAGTAGCTGTTCACTTTATACAGAGGATATTATTATCCATCCACCTTGAACAAACAATGAGGCTGAGAGTCAGAGAGGTGACATGATTGCATGTCATTCGTGTAGCAAGAAATAAAGTCGTGGGCTGGAGCGGTGACTCAACAGTTACAGCACTTGCCTGGCATACATGAGGACGCAAGTTAGAACTCCAGCACCACAAACACAACTAAGTATCGGAGAAACAAAGGCCAGATGAAAAAATAAATAAAATTGATTCTCTCTCTCTCTCTCTCTCTCTCTCTAAAAAGAAAAAGAAACAAAATGGTGCTTTGAACCTAGTACTACTCCAAAACATTGTCATTCACACTATTACCTCCATCGAAGGAAACAGGCCCTGGTGACATTTGGCCCAGGTCTAATGGCTCCAAGATTAGCTTCCTCAACCACTGAGATGCAAAACCCACCCACTGCCCTGGTCTTTTCCCTCTTGATTTCTACTGATTTTAATGTATCCATTGGTAAAGGTCACCTTGAATTTTTATTCCTGTCTCCCAGATGATTAACAATGTCACATAATTTAGTATTCTTTGCATATTTAATGAGTATATTTGTGATTCTATCTTGAACTTTCTCTGTAAGCATCAGATCAGATGTGTTGCAGGACTGGTCCCCTGGGCTTTGCATGACTACCATTTCCCACCCTTCCACATCCCCCGGGGTTTACTGCTTAGCTTTAGCTTTTCTGAATATGTTGAACAGAAAGACCCCTCTCGGTAATCTGCCTCCACGTCTCTGGCTGCCCATCATGCATTCCTTTAGCAAACATTTACTTGTGCCAGTGCTGACCAGCAGCCCTGCATCCAGCAGGGGGCAATGGACCATGAAATAATAAATTCCATAATACTAGAAAGGAGCCAGAGCAATAGGAAAGGCTTTGGTGGACATGCAAAGAGAATCAGGAGGTCTGCCAGGGGACCAAGAAGGGATTTCTGTATGTAAATGTAGGTGTCAAGAAATAGCAGATATCTGGTTTTTTTTTTTTTAACGTGGACTCATTTTTACCCCCCATGGGGGCTTGAACCCAGGGGAGTTTTACTACTGAGCTACATCCCAGCCTCTTTTTTTTTTTAAATTTTGAGACAGGGTCTTGCTAAGTTGCTGAGGCTGACACCTTGAACTTGAGATCCTCCTGCCTCAGTTTCCTGAGTCACTGGGATTACAGACATGCACCGCTGTGCCTGGTTTACATCAATTCACCTATAACTCCCCCTTCATCAATCCTGCTTGGTGGGACCTTTGACCTCAGTCATTCTCACCACTTCACTTCTCACCCCACCCAGGGAGCACAGGGCTCATTGAGTCTGACTGGCTTCAAAGCACGTGGCCAGTAATCTCTCACCATTGCTCACAGTCGTCCTGCATCCCTGTTCCAGGAAGACCCTGAGTCTCAGGCGTAGGACTTGGAACACTGTTTTCTGGGCAGTAGGCTCTGCAGGGGAGAGAGGAAGCAAGGGTCTTGCGGGGATGCGGGGGATGTCAGGCAAGTGTAGCATGGGGCCCACTTTGTCCATTAAGCCAATCACCGAAAGGAGGAATTTTGCTCATTGAGTTTATTCACAGGGTGCCAAGTGTAAGAATAAGAAAGATGTAAGTCTCCGATCCACCTCTCTGAGGACATGTGGATATTATGAGCTCAGGCATGAGGAAAGGTGGCTGGAGGTTAGCTAAGAGGCAAAGAAGCATGATAAGTCTAGAGGTATTATTCAGGTTTCCCCCAGTTTACAGAGGGATGAAGAAGAGAGTCTTGGCTGCTCTTGCCTAACCTAACTTTTTTGTTTTTCCTTTTTTTTTTTTTTTTTTTTTTTTTAAGATGGGTCTCACTATGCTGTCCAGGTTGGTCTTGAACTGCTGGGCTCAGGCAATTCTCTTGCCTTAGTCTCCTGAGTAGCTGAAATTTAAGGTGCACACCACCAAGCCCCGCTTGCCGAAATGCATTTATTTATTTCCTAAATGCAAATATCCTGGGCCAGGCTCTGGGTTGGTGGTTCTGGGAATGGAGGATTAAAGTTTAAGTTCCCAAAGTCCCCCTACCTCCAGCAGCCTGCCGTGGTAGGCCTGAGCTTGCCCAGGGGTGTGTCGCTGTCACTTTGGAGTTCGGGGATCCAGGCAGTGCCTGTCTGCCTGCTTTGCAGCTCTCGAGCCTCCATGTGGTCCTCGTGTGCTGCTGGTAAGCCTTGAGGCACATACCTTGCTCCCCGAAGCCTGAAGGGCTGTTTTGTTGTTGTCGTTTCAAGGACAGACGGAAAGAGGGAGGGAGAAAATCAACTTTATTTAGTTGTTTTTTTCATCCGGTCTTTGTTTTGCCAACACTTATTTGTATATGTGAAGCTAGAGTTTGAACCGGGTCCTTGCATGTTCCAGGCAAGCACTCCAACCACTGAGTCACTGCTCCAGTCCTGAAGGGCTGTTTTTAAGTGGGCAGATTCTTCGTGGTTGAAGTTTCCCCCACTAGCTTCTTCCGTTTATCCAGAATCTAGCATCCCATAAACTCTTCTGACCTAGATTAGCCATAGATTTTCGCTTTCACTTTTCTTTTCTTTTCTTTCAATCTTGAAAACTCTTTTTCGTCTTCATTTCTCTGTGTTCTTAAGTACATTCTTCCCCAGTGGTTTTGGCCAATAACATACTGACCTTTACTTTCTCCTCACTCCTTCCCATTTGTTTATTAAGAGAAGCACGTAATTTTTGCAAACTACAAAGTCCTCCTTCATCATTATATGATTTAATTTTCACTGTGATGAAGGGCAGGTATGCATGGGGCCCATTTTATTGATGATGAACTGAGACTGAGAAAGGTTTTAAGTTGTGCCCCAAGGTTCTTTGGCCTAGAAGTAGCATTGCTGGATTTAGATCCTGAGCCCACACGGTGAGCTCTGGGCCTCCAGATCCCACTTCCTTCCTGGTCAAATCAGGGACCCACAGATTGAGAAGAACCATCTATCCACTGCTTCTCTAGGACCTGGAAACTAGGCTTCAGCACACCCTGTACCCCCGTTGTGAGTGCAGTATACCAAGAAAAGGCTTTACCGCCTGCCACCAGGTATTAGATGTGCCATCAGACAGAACTGAAATTTGTGCAGCACTGCAGATGGCACCTCCCATGCTCATGAGCTTTTGAGTTTCCCCAAGTCTTCCACATGAGACCAGAAAGTTGAAAAGCTGTCTCTAGCTACTGACCCTGAGCACCTCACAGGAAACAGTAGCTCAGAGTTTATGCCTATTTGAGCTCAGGAGAAAAACAGTGATCACAGTAGTGCTAATAAACATTATAGCAGCAATTAGCATATATTGCCTCCCGGCGTTTTAGCAATGTTATGAGGGTAGGTACTATTATTATCTCCATTTTTAAGGATGTGTAAACTGAGGCTCAGACAGTTTAGGTTACCTGCCCAAGATCCCACAGCTACATAATGACAGAACTAAGATGCAAACTCAGGTGAGTCTTATTTCAAAGCTGGTGATTGTATCCACTATGCTGAGCTTTGTGAGAAGACTCTTACTGATAAAGTCCTGGGACCAGGGTTAGGTTTACTGAGGGGTCTTAGCAGCACCTGCTGACACCCCCCACATGGCCTCATAGCTGTTCCCATGCCCCCAGGGATGTTCTGAAACTGGGCTCAAGCAAGCCCTGGCCAGAGGCCCTAAAGGAGCTGACTGGTCAGTCCAAGATATCTACAGAGGCCTTCGTGAGCTACTTCAAGCCATTAACAAACTGGTTGGTGACTGAGAATGTGCAGCAGGGGGAAATCCTTGGATGGCCAGACTTCAGCTGTTCCTTTGAAAGTAAGGTTGGATGATCTGACACTTCTCCCAGTTCTGTGGTAGCCCCAGACCCCACACTGCCCTGCCCAGGCCAGCCCCTTTTCTGACCATCTATGGCCTGGCTTGAGCTGGCACAGCACTGCTACTGGGTGACCCTTTCTATACTAGACCTGGTGCAACCTCAGCCATGACCACAACCGTGCCCAACCCCAACTCATTTGTTTCCTGGCACACAAGCCAGCTAGACGGCCAACCTAGTATCTGAACAGAGGGTTGACACCTTGCCTCCCATCTGGGCTCCATGGGGTATGTCACCCTATCCACATCCGTCTTCTCTTCCTTCTACTCCTCTTTCTCACCCTCCTTCCAGGGCAATGCCCTTACTTGTGGCCTGAGAAGAAAAGAGAAGGCCAGTGGCAATCAGATCCTCCCTGACAGCCACAGGGGACCCCAGGGACTCTTCCCCAGACCCATCTGCTCCGTGAGACCCTCTTATCTTCCACAGAAAGAAAAAAATCTAGAGTGGCCTTCCTGGGTACGGAGCTGGAGCCTAACAAGGCCAACTCTTGGCAGTGGGTGTTGCTGATCCTGAGTATTATCATGTTCCTGATGATCCTGGTGCTGGCCTTCAGGCTTTATACCATGGAAAAGCAGTCAATGAACCAGAACACCACATCAGCCAATGCCAAGCCTTCTACCTACTTCCTGGGCATTGCTATGGAGCCCCAGAAGGCTGCCCGAAGTCAGTGGATCCTGCTGGGCATCTGTCTTATCCTGTTGCTGTGTATGTTCATTTTGACCATTCAGTTCTTCACACAGCACAGCCAGAAGCAAGCCTCCATGAAAGGAAACTGAAATTTGGAGCTCAGACTAGCCACCGGTGAGACTGGTAAGGCTGCGGGAGCAGGAAGAAAACAGTCAAGCCAGGGAGTGTGGGGAAGCAGGGAGGGCAGAGTCTGCAGGCATAGTGCCCAACTGTGATTGGGTGCAGCTGTGGCAGATCTGGGTACACATGTGGCATTGTGATTGTGTGTTTGCAAACTGGTGTGTGAGGCCACATGCACAGGTGACCAACTGTGATTCCACGTGTGCTTTGGGTTCCAGGGCAACCTTCTTTCTCCAGGGGGTTCAGGAACAGTGGTTTTAGAGACTCAGTGGCTATCTCCCTCCAAACCGCCCCATCACAAGTTATACCCAGAAGTGATTCTTTACATAGCCTTGTTTAGTTCAGAAACCCAGCTACCAGGCTTGACTGGAACTACAGGACCCAAGGAATCTGCTCTGGTTAGAAAAATGACTCTGCTTCAATACCCTTAGAAAATGTCCTCAGGTATAACTGGAGTTTTCTTTACGAATTGGTAGTATCAGGTTAGGAGCATTGCGTTTTATATGTGGACCAGCACATCTCTCCACTGATCTTCTGGCCAGTGTCAGAATGCATATTCCCATCCCCAAAATGCTCTTTGTTGGTCATCTAAGATTGCAAGTATCCTCACAAACTGCCCCATTGCTCTCCCTACCCCTGCTCAGGCCCTCCTGAATGGAGACAGTGGGTAGCTGGGCACTGAGCCAGGCATGATTAATGATTGAGTTCTTTAATATTTAAACAAAGCTCATCTCCAGCCACTCTGCTCCGGAGATGGTCTTATTCAACACACACACCTGCCGCCTGGCCTGTTGCCCTGGGAAGAGAGCACAGGGCAAACAGCACCTTTCCAGGCTTAATAGGGGACGGGGGAGAAGAGAAAAAGAATGGGGAGGAAAGAATATAAGCAATATTAGTGCTCCAGGGACAAGCATAGGGAAAGGGAGAAGACCTCTGCCCCCACCCCTTTCCAGGCCTTTCTCTCCAGTCTGCTGGCCACGGGGATGCCACACCCAGTATTTTCAGACTCATCAAGTCTGGACTGAGGCTAGAGCCTCCTGGAGAGAATGGTGTCATTCATAGAATAGAGGAGACTTGAGGGGAGATGTGTCATTATAGCCACAAAGAAGAGGTACTAGGTCTTCAGTTGAGTTTGTAGAAAGATAGCCAAAAGGCAAGATCAACTCTCTCCAGATAAAGGGTCTGAGCCCAGAAGTCAGGGGTTTAGGGGACAGAGGTTGAGGTCTCCGTGGTATCTGTTCAGATTTCCAGATGTTTTCCCATGTTCTGGCTGAGGTTGAGCACTTCCTACTCCACCCTATATTCTACAGCACCCTTGTTTGGTGTCCCTGTCACTTTTTGACCTTTCTGTACTGTCGTGTCCTTATTCATCCCCCTAAAATTAGCTGTTATCTCTGTAATGGATGGTCACTCATCAAGAGTATGACTCTGTGTAGCATCTCCAGGGACAGCACCAGCCCTGACATATAACAGGGACTTGGAAAAATGTTGGAATAAGTAAAGGAACGAGTGTTCAACTACCTAAGTCTCTGATCATAGCATCTCACTCACAGAGCCCATGAGAAACAGCCCCACCTTTCCTCCACAGCCAGCCTGCCCCCCCCAGGGGCATCCAGGACACCTCTGCCCCCCAGGAGGCCACATTTGCAGCCCTCTCATCCCCAGCCACAGTGACCAATGAGGTACCCATATGACATTGTGGCTCTGCATGGCAAAGTCATACCCAACTGAGGACTCCAAGCCTCTCACCTGGACTCCAGCAAAAGCCTTACTGACCCTCCTTGGTCATCCTCCCTCCCTCACCCATCATTGTAAAGTTAATTTTGCCAGAATATGTCCTTCAAATGTCCTCAAATTTCCTTCCAAATGTCTAGCTGCTTAAGAACTTGGTTGTCCATCAATTAAACCTAGATGTTCAAAATGGCATCAGAGGGTCTTTATCAATTACCCTTTTTCTGCATTCTCACCTCTCCCACCCCCCAGCTCAGTCCCTCTACAATGACATCACCCTCGGCCTTTGCCTAAGGTGCATGCTCCATTTTGAATGTTTGTCCTCCAAGGCCTGGCTCAAAATTGGTCATTGGACCCTCTGCAAATCTCCAGGCCCACCAAGATGCTCAGTGAACAATGGTCCCCTACTCCTCTCCAAGAAGCCTCTTTCAATAAACCTTACCCACCTCCATCTGCTTCTTCTGGTGTGTTCATTTCCAATCAGTACTCACACACTTCTATCAGTGGTCACTTACTAATAGGTGGTTTTAAATCTGTCCTTGTACGCTAAGAGCTCTCTGGTGAAGGCACCTTATTGCATATTTTGGTACATCTTCATGTGAATCCTGCCCCATCCTCCAGGGACCAGGTCCTGGCTGGGCTTCCCACCAGGAGCATTGCATGGGTACTGGGGCTGGGCTGGAGGGCACTTGTCAAGTGCCTGTGTCAGGCTCAGTGGTCAGATCATGGAGACAGCCTTCAGCAAAAGACCACCTGAGGCCCCAAACAACTACTTCTGTCTGCCCCCTCGCCTGCTGGGTAGACTCCTGCACTGGGAGGGGAAACTGCCCTTCAATACTGGGAGGGGGTTCAAGAGATGCTGAAGCCACTGGCCATTGGAACAAGAACAGAAGCTCCTCAGAGATGCCCTGCCTCATCCCAGGCTCGGGATCCCCGCCCTACTCCTTAGGAGGAGGAGCAGGGACTGTTCCCTGAGAAGTTGTCCCTGACCCACGCCCCGCGGACCTAGCAGGCTGCGGGCGCTTGGCTTCTTTCAGCACCGCGGCGCGGACAGCTCCTGGGCGGGCGCAGAGGGGCGGAGGCGCGGCGAGCAGCGGGCCGGGGAAGGCAGACGCTGGCGGGCGGGCGGGGCACGGAGCCCGGAGGCCCTCCCCCGGGGCGGTGCCCACCCGGAGCCCGACGCCACTGAGCCCCCGGACAGCCGGAGACGCAGAGAGCCGGGTGCTCAGGTGGTTCCCATCGGGGTCCACGGCTGAAAGATGCCGGTCCGCCGGGGCCACGTCGCGCCCCAAAACACTTACCTGGACACCATCATCCGCAAGTTCGAGGGACAGAGTGAGTGCGTGTGTTGGGGTGCGGGGAGGGCGATCTGGAGTTCTGGTTCAGTGGTAGGAAGGGCCAGACCCCTTTACTAACTTTTGATGGGCAAGAGGGGGTTACAGGGACCGATTCTAAATGCAAAATCTTTCTCTCTGAGGTCCCAAATACCTTCTCTTTGCTGCCCTCGCTTCCGGAAAACGAAGGGCGCAATGCAGCTCCACCCCTCCCCGCAGAGCAATTTTCTTGGTGCCCCAAGCCCTGGTCCCCTCTTCTAGTCACTGGCTGGTGTCCCCCTGGTGATGACCGCCTGCCCCTCCCCATTGTAAAGGTTTCCTTACTCCGTCCTTTCCCCCCAGTAGACTTGGCTACCCTGCTTTTCCCAGGTATGACTCTCAACTGATTACATCCCTGCTCCCTCCTCTTGATTTCTCTTCACTGTTTCCAGAAGACCTTGGGCCGGCCTTCCACCTCACTGACCTCTGCTTCCTTGGACTTCCCACAATCCCCAGGCCTGACTCCCTTGCCTGCATGTCTCTAGTCACCTCTTTGCTCCCCTCTCCTTCATTCCCCTCATTACTCCCAAAAGAAATGACCTTCCCTCATGAGTCTTCTTCCTCCCATTATCCCCCACCCTGACCTCCCCATCTCTCATTCTGGTCCCTGCCTTACTCTGGCATCTAAATGCCCCTCCCTGCTGCTATCAGTCCCTATAATCTTTTCCTCTGCTGCCCAATCCTGGCTGCCTGGATCTTCCTACCTCTCACCTCCCACCCCAGGTCGTAAGTTCCTGATCGCCAATGCTCAGATGGAGAACTGCGCCATCATTTACTGCAATGACGGCTTCTGTGAACTCTTTGGCTACTCCCGAGTGGAGGTGATGCAGAGACCATGCACCTGCGATTTCCTCACAGGCCCCAACACCCCAAGCAGTGCTGTGTCCCGCCTGGCTCAAGCCCTGCTGGGCGCTGAGGAGTGCAAGGTGGACATCCTCTACTACCGCAAGGATGGTGAGGCGCAGTTGGGCCAGGGGCTCTGAAGGGCAGGTTTAGCTACTCTCTTGTCCAGACAGGGTGGTCTCCCAGTGGGCACTGACTCAGGGATCGAGTGGCCTAGATAAATCCTGTCTCTTCTCTGGGTCTCAGTTTCTCATTGGTAGGGAGAAGCAATGCGCATTAAACGCTATGTCTTCTGAGGTCCTTTTCAGGGTCTAAGCCAAGAACTAGACCCGGCCTGGAGCAGAGCCTCCTACTTCACCATCCCTCCCTTGTGTCCCTGGTCTCCTGGCTGTCCACTCTGTCACTGTCAGCCCCAGCTGTCAGGAAGCTAGGACGGAAATTAACCCTCCCTCATCTCCATCTGCTCTGGGGATTAAGGAACAAGTCACCCCCTTGAGGCCTTTGTGGCCAAGCAAGGTGCAGGGGCTACTGACTGGGAAAGAGGTGTGGGCCTGTTTATCCAGCCTCAACTCTTTGGGAAGATAGAGTCCGGAGTTTGCTCCAACTGGAAGACTCATCCAGATGCAGTTTGTGTTGTTACTATCACCCTAACTTACTATAAGCAAAACAGAGCATTGGTCAGGGCTGAGGCATAGGTCAAAAGCTCAACAGCTTTTGAGATCCTCCATCTGGGACCACAGGTTCCCCAACGGACCTGGGGCAGAGAGAAGGTAGGAGCTAGGATCACAGCGGAGAGTCCTTTGGAAATCACCAGGATCACTCCCTAATATGGTTCTACATCAGGATTACCTGGAGCATGTTTTCCAAAACACATCTTCCCTAGAGAGGCTGACTCAGAAGGTATGAGATGAGGGCCCACGGGTGTATTTGGAAAAATCTCCCCGGTGATTCTGATGTTCTGATTCTGATGTTCACATTTAGGAATCACTGGCTTAGACAAATTATTTCATCTTATGGATGTGGAAGGCATTTTCCTAAGATCCCACCTCAAGTTGGACCCCAAATCTCTAGATCCCTTTCTGAGAGGGATCCCTCTGTACTTGGAGGCAGGACCAGAAGAGAGAAGCTGTCACAGAAGACAGGATGAGGGTCACTTTTTTGCAAAAAATCAGAGCAAGTGCGTTTGGATTGGGACTGAGAGGTGCTGAGAGCCCCTGTTCTAGGAGCCTAGCGAGGGTATGGAACATGAGTGTGACTGTGAACATGTGAGTGCATGTGCATGTGTGTGTGTGTTTATGGACTTCTGGGGAGCTTCTTGGGTAGGGCCTGGCTCCCCCTTGCTGCTGCCACCAAGTGAGTAGCAGGTGGGAAGCACTGCAGGGAGGGGCAGCAATCAAGGGACTGGGAAGAATCTGGCTTAGTTTGACAGTACTCATAGGGTTAATGAAGTCAGAATATTTTTAAAAGCTGTGACCTCACCTCTTCACATCATTGCTGAGAGGAGGTGACAGTCAGGGGAGTGAGAAGGGTCGCAGAGGAACAAGATGGGACAGCAGTAAATGGGGGTGGATAATCAGGTACTTTCTCCTCTTCTCCTTGACCCCAGAGCTCTACCTGTCTGTTATTTTTTTTTCATCTTTTTTTGTTTTTCCTCCACTTAGTTGTGTATGTGGTGCTGGGGATCAGACCCAGGTTCAAGCATGCCAGGCAAGCGCTCTACTACTAAGCCACCTCTCTAGCCCTCTACCTGTATATCTGTACCCCAAGGTGTGAGGACTAATCCCAGACATCGGTGGATGTTAGATCAGGGTCCTTAGATTGCCCCTCAGCACCCTGTAGGTGCCTGGGCAGAAACCAGAGGTCAAGGCCAGCCCTTGGCCCCCTGAGATAAGGACTTGAGTCTTCAGAACTCAGCCAAGCCCTCCAGCTATCAGAAGGGACCCTGGAAACTGGCCCTGGGTAAAAATGGGCAATCATCCACTTATAAGATGCCCCATAAGTTCCAGTCTACCCTTCCCCTTCCCTCAACCTTTCTTTGTTCTGTAGTCCAAGACTTTGACCATCTAGATCTTCTCGAAATTGGTCTGAAACCCAGAAAAGGGAGCTCACTGGCCTGCATTATCTTCAGGGAAGGATGTGTTGGGTTACTTATGTTTACCATATCACTCTGACCATTTGGTCATGGGTTCTTTTGTTTTGTTTTGTTTTTGGTACCAGGGATTGAAACCTGGAGCGTTTAACCACTGAGTTGCGACCCCAGCAACTTTTACTTTTTATTTTGAAACAGAGTCTCACTAAGTTGCTGAGGCTGTTCTGAAACTTATGATCATCCTGCCTCAGCCTCCTAAGTTGCTAGAATTATAGGCATGTACCACCATGTCTGGCTATCACATGGTCATTTACAAAATCATATTTATATACATCTTACATTCCATCCTAATAATGATTTTTTTTTCCTTCTCGGGTCAATGCTTCTCTCTATCCCACCCCTTGACTCCAGGGAGGTGGGAAGGGGTCCTGGATAGATCTCTAGCTGGTTTATTTATAATCCTCTTTTCCTCTAAAAGGGTAATCCACTGAAAATTCTCCAAGTTAAAATGGAGGGTCTGTGTTCATGTATCTCCAACTTGCACAGCTGCCTCAGGTCAGCTCAGAGGCCAGGGAACTTGGGAAAAATCACCGAAAGAGACCACTACTTTTGCTACGAAAAGTAAGAACCTGACAGATAAAGAAGAGAGACTGTCGCAGGACTAGAATTGAGGAGCATATGGAGTGAAGTATGATGAGCACGCAGACCCCCCACCTCTGGGGACCTGCCAGAGGGCCCAGCCCTGCCTGCCTTTGCCAGGTCTGCTGAGTACAAACCATAGTACTCTAATCCCCAAGCCAGAAGAGAGGAAGCCTGTGGTTTCTCCAGTTCTCAGCTCCCGATAAAAAGGATGGGACAAGGTTGAGGTCAGGGGCCACTGTACCTCCACCCTCCCCATGTTTTCTGCATGCTCACTCATGAATGCTAGGAGGGCCAAACCGGGATGGCATGGTGCAGCATCCTTTTAGTGGCGGCTTCTTTTGTTGGGAGGGGTGGGATTGAGCCCAGGGGTGTTTTTTTGCCAAACTACATTCCCAGTTCTTTGAGACAGAGTCTTGCTAAGTTGCTTAGAGCCTCAATATATTGCTGAATCTGACCTTGAACCCATGATCCTCCTGCCTCAGCCTCCCAAGTCACTGGAATTACAGGTGTGGGCCACCACGCCCAGCTAGTGGCAGCTTCTTGTAGCCCCGCTGCTCCCTGAGGGCTCACCACAATGCTAGGTGGGGTGTGTGTAAAGAGTACGAGTGGGACTGGGGGTGCAACTCAGTCCTAGAGCACTTGCCTAGCACATGTGAGGCCTAGTGTCCATTGCCAGCACTGGGGAAGAAAAGGCAGGGGCTGTTTGAAAGATAACAAGGAGATTGTAAAAAGGAGAGGCTGTGGGTCAGAGTGGGGAGGGGGTGTGAGCAATGAGAAACTGAAAGCAAACGCACATTCCAGAAGGAGCCAAACTTGTTATCCTCAGAGAGCTGGGTGCTGGGAGGAGTCCTGGGCCAGAAGAAATAGACAGAAATTGGCAAGGACACCAAAACAGCCGCTCCTGGGCGTAGCCTAGGACAATACTCTCACCCACTTCTGCTCACCCACATGGTTACTTGTGGGCTCTAAGCCAGGGAGAAGCAAGGACAGCCAGTCAGAAGCAGGGCACGGGACACCAACCCTTACCACTACACAGCTGTACTGCTGCGATGGGCAGGTCACTGGTCCATTCGCAGCATGGGTTTTCCAATGGGAAACCCGATGGGTGGGTGCAGTCACTTGAAGACTGGGTTTTGGCAGTTCCCAGCAACTCAGAAAGCCCTCTGCATGGAAATGCCCCTTCCTTGTCCCCAATCATCCTAGATCTCCACAGTGCCCTAGAGACTGAAGACATAGTGTAGACTCAGCAGACTGGCACCTCACTATGCCCCACGCTGACAAGAGTGACTACAGCACTGTGAGCCTAGGAGTGGGTCAGCCAGGCAAGTGGCTTCTTCTCCATGTGGTTGTCTCCCCTGGGCCCAGGCAACAGCTGGCAGATGGCTGTCTGGTGCCTGGGAGCCCAGGAATCTGATCTGGGAGATTCCTGCTCCCCAGAGGAAAGTGGGAGGGAGGATGGGGGAGGCTCAGCTGCACCCCAGTTCTGATGGCTAGGGGGAGGGCCTGAGGAAGTAAGCCCTAAACAATGAGTCTGAGGAAGAGTGATTCCTGTGGTCCCCAAAGTAGCAAGTACTCTTGCCAACTGACCTCAGTCCCCCCACATTGACATGCACATCTCCCATCTCACAACCAACAACACCTGAGATGCCTGAGTCAGACCTAAACCTGCCTTCCAGGATTACAGCTCTGCTTTCTGATTTGCATGGTCACTGAGACTCCTGTCCCTAAGATCCTGCCCGTTAGGCCTGACACCTGACAATAATTTGAATTTAGGGACATAGGACTCCCATGGCATACCTGCCCACAAGCTGGACGCTGGGGTATGTGGCACTTTAGCTGGTATTGTTTCACCCACAAGTGGAGCAGTGGTGAGACCCCGGAGTAGAGAAAGGGGGCTAAGACTTTGGCCAGAGGCACAGGGGGACAACAGCTGGCCTGAGCTGCCAAAAAGTGGCGAGAGTAGCACTAAGAGCCTGTCCTGCCTGCATGTGCCTTTTCCCCTCCTCTCCAACTCCCAGGACACTGCCATTCCTGATCCCTGGTCCCAGCCTTTGCCTTGGGGCCCTGTCCCAGCACCCTTCTCCCACATAAAGGCCTTCCTTTTTTGAAGCTGTCATGTGCTGATGGCCTAGGGGTCCCTGCTCCACATCCCCTCCCAGTCTCAGCAAATCAGCTTCTCAGAACCCCAGGCTCTCATCTGTAGAATAGGGGTCTGTACCTGCCCCCTGAGGACCTCCTGAGGCCTAATGTGCCAACTGGCTCCATGCCCAGCACTTAGTGAGCTCCCAGCAATGAGTTGCTTCCGGCGTCAGGGAAGCGGGCATCGTTGCAGTATGGCGATATGTGAGCTGAGCCCAGGGCCAGCCGGAGCTATGAGGGGGTGGGATGCTCCCACCTCACCTCCCTGCTTAATCCACCCCCATCTGCTCTGCTTTAATTACAGCAGAAGCAAACCTCAAGGCTAAGCTTGAGCTAGGGGCAGAGTGTGGACTTGGACCCGATGCCACGTTATCTCCTAATGAGAGGCTTAGCTGCCTCTCCCCACCTCTGCCCCGTGGGTGGGGCACCTGCTGAGCAGCCTGACCCACCTTCTGCTCCATAGTTCTGGTCAGTGAATGTCCTCAGCTTGACCTTCACTCTGCCCCTTCCCTAGCTGGGTCACTGCAAGAGGGGATCCCTTTGGTGACCACCTCCTGTCCCTACTAATGGTGTTCACAGCCTCCAGCTTCCGCTGCCTGGTGGACGTGGTGCCCGTGAAGAATGAGGATGGGGCGGTCATCATGTTCATTCTCAATTTCGAGGACCTGGCCCAGCTCCTGGCCAAGAACAGCAGCCGGAGCCTGACCCAGCGCCTGCTGTCCCACAGCTTCCTGGGCTCTGGTGAGTGAGACAGGTGGCAGGCAGCATGGGAAGAGTTGGGGTCCCCTGCTGGAGGAGCCGATGCCTGGCCCCGGCTGCTCTGATGCTGGCCCTGGTTTCAGAGGGATCCCATGGCAGGCCAGGTGGACAGGGGCCTGGCCCAGGCAGGGGCAAATACAGGACCGTCAGCCAGATCCCGCAGTTCACGCTCAACTTTGTGGAGTTCAACCTGGAGAAGCACCGCTCGGGCTCCACCACGGAGATTGAGATCATCGCTCCCCACAAGGTGGTGGAACGGACACAGAACGTCACGGAGAAGGTTACCCAGGTGCGAGAATGCGGGGCAGCAGCTCCAAGGTCCCCTCCGGGACCCTGGGCCTGGGCTCTTCTGGAGCCTTGGCTAACAGAGATGTGGCTTGTCCTGCTCCTTAATATTTGATCCAAGCCCCAGGCTCCCTATGCTAGTGGAGTCTGATTCTTTAGACCTGGAGGCTTGCCCTATGGCCATAGCCCTGAGACCCAGCTCCTGGAGCCAGGGGATATTGGGGTCATCAAGACCTATAAGAACGCCACCTTCTAGGCCTGGAGGAGCTGTGGTCTGCGGAGACACAGGCTACCGGGGGCCCCATCCAAGGCTCTGCCAATCACAGGAAAGGAGAGGTGGAGAGGGAATGTATCCGAAAACGTAGAGAATGAGGAAGGAGAGATGGCAGGAGGCACCCAGCCCTGGTCCTGTCCCTTACCTTTGAGATGAGGATCTCCTTCCCGCTCAACATGTACACAGGATCCTCCTGCATGCCAGACAGAGGTGGGGTGGAACTTACTGTGTGACCCTGGGTATGGGACACACCTGCCTGTTAAGCCTCAGGGTTCTCATCTGCAGGAGAAAGTTGGACTAAATAGTTTCTGAGGAGCCATTTGGCATTAAGTAGTGGCAGTCCAAGAAGCAGACAAAGCCATAGAGAGGGGCCTCAGTCAAGGGGGTGCAGAGCTTCCCCTGGGGCTGTACCCATGAAGGTGAGGATGCCCCTTTTCATCTGAAGTGCAGTTAGTACTGGAATCAGACATGAGAAAGAATGCTCAGCTCCTCACTAAGTCCAAGGACCCTGGGGAAAGATGGAGTCTACACTGCAGGACTTGGCCTTCTGAGGTCAGGCAGGGTGGCCCAATGGCCTGACCCTAAGAAGCCACCAAGCTGCTCATACCAAGGTCTCTTAGGCTGATGCTGCTGGTGGTGGCTAACATGATGGGGAACTGTTATAATAGAAAGTTGTCTATGAAGATGGACGGGCCTGGCTGGGGCCCATGGCATCTGCTTCTGTCTTGTTTCCTGTCCTTGCCCCTCTTGGCTTCACTATTCCCCCACCCCATGTGCACTCTAAGGCCATGAAAGGTTCCTGAAAGGGCTCAGAGGAGGGGGCTGACATGAACCAGAACAAGAAAGTCACATTGACCTTAACCAGAACTTAAAGGGCCTAGAGGGCCATGATCTTATTCCAGTGTCCTTATATCCCAAGGACCCTGCAGCTGCACATGATCCTGGGCAGAGCAGACTTTGGAGTGGAAGGACCCTCATGCTGGCTTCAGAGGGAGACTAGCAGGGTCAGTGACTGCCATATCTGCATTTCTGAGGAGCTGAGGCAGGCATGGATCCCCTCCCTGTACTGGCTGCCTTCTTCTCATTCCCCACTCAGGCAGGGTTGGGAGGGCCTACAGAGGGAAAGTGGCTGTGATGCCCATGGCCTGCCACTCCCAGTCAGAGTCCAAACTGCCAATGCTCATTCACAGTTGAGAGCCCACGTGGACCACTTGCTGGGACCCAGGAATGAGCGAGCTAGGTGACAGAGCGCAGGCTCGCCACACTTACACTACAGTGGAAAGTAACCATGTGGTCAAGGCAGGGAGAGCATTTTAAAAAGAGGGTACAAGTCTATATGGGGTCACAGGGGGCTTCCTGGGGAAGTGAAGTAAGAAGAGGGCCTGAAGGCAGAGCAGGACAGGGATGCCGTGGCCCCCACTGTGTCAGATCAGGAACCCTCTGGTGGAAACTAGCCCTTTGCTGGATCTTTTTTCTCGTGACCCCATCTGCCAACTGCTCTGGCCTACAATGTTAAAACCTTACGTTGCACATTTCCTGAAACCAGAACCACCTACCAGAAACCTATCTGATAGGGGAGGGGATCAAGGAGACACCCCTCAGGTTCTATCCTTGGTTGGAGCAGAGTGTGAGGTAGGATGAGGGAGCAGAAGGTGGAGAGGAAATGGCTGTGCTAAGCAGCGAATGCCATCTACACGCAAATAGATGCATCTTATTTATCATCCTGTGCAGCTGTGCTTAGCCCATTTTGCAAGTGGGAGGACTGAGACACCAGAAATCGCAAATTTTGCCTCATGGCACAGATATAGAAAATGTCAGACCTAGAATTCAACCTGGGAAGTCTGACTTTAAAACCAGGCCCTTCCTAATGCCCCAGCTATTTCATTTTTGTTTGGGGCATCTGGGCATCTTGGGCCCAACCCTAGGTGACCCTCTGTTGCTCACAATGTTAGAGGAAGGGGTGGGACAGACTATAGGGAACCCATTTCTGCTGAATTCAATGATTCAAAGCCCCCCTGGACATGTGTGAAGTAGCCCGGGATCCCTGGAATCCAGGACCTGTTTGAGGGTCCAGATTGGCTACTCCCATCCCAAATTTGACTCTTTTTATGGGAGCTCTAAGAGTTGGTCCCAGAGAAGGTCCTTACTGGTCCAAGACCCTCAGCACTGAAAAATTTATTCTAGGGGTGACCTGCTCCCACCAGAAACCCCAAACTTAGAGTCCTCCAAGCCTCCCAGAGAGGAGCAGCCCACTAAGCTATCCCTCCATCTGGGCTCTTCTCTTGAATATGCCCCAATGACTGGCCCCAGACACTCCAGGGTGGCCTGTTTCTGAGAGAGCTTGTGAGCTTCATGCTTGGGATCACCAGGGGACAGAGCTGGCCCTGCTCTGCTGCCTTTCATAGCCCACCCCTTCTGTCTGCACTTCTTCCTGGCACATCTGCTTCCTTAAGGAACCTGCCTCCTCGTTCGCTGTTCCTTCATCCCTTCTGTCCTTCATGCCTTTGTCACCCAGATTTCCCCCATGCCTCCCTCCCCAGGCCTCCTCCACAATATCTGTCTCACCAGCAGTGCTGCCCCTGCTGATCACCCATGGCCTCACCCCCAGGTCCTGTCCCTGGGTGCAGACGTGCTGCCAGAGTACAAGCTGCAGGTGCCACGTGTGCATCGTGGGACCATCCTGCACTACAGCCCCTTCAAGGCCGTGTGGGACTGGCTCATCCTGCTGCTGGTCATCTACACGGCTGTCTTCACCCCCTACTCAGCTGCCTTCCTGCTCAGCGACCAGGATGAGTCTCAGCGTGGGGCCTGCGGCTATACCTGCAGTCCCCTCACTGTGGTGGACCTCATCGTGGACATCATGTTCGTTGTGGACATAGTCATTAACTTCCGCACCACCTATGTCAACACCAACGACGAGGTGGTCAGCCACCCCCGACGCATCGCCGTCCACTACTTCAAGGGCTGGTTCCTCATTGACATGGTGGCTGCCATCCCCTTCGACCTGCTCATCTTCCGCACTGGCTCTGATGAGGTGAGTAAATCCCATCCCGGCCAGCAGCCATGCTGTCCCCTGCATCCCAGCTCCAAGACCTCCCTGCCTCGAAGCCCTGGGTGCAGAGAGCTCTTGGCACTGGGCACCTTTGCCAAAACAAAAGGAGATAGAAAGAGGGCTTTGAACATCTGTCGTCTCCCAGGCCTAGAGAAAGACTGGCCTAGGGCATGCCCCCAGGCCCAGGGCCCACTAATTGGCCCAGTGAGAGGGCCAGGCTATCAGCAGGTCCTTCTCTATCCCTGATTCCTGTCCCTCTGGGACCAGGACGGGTACTCCTGTAGTCCCAGTCTCTCACACAGCCTTCTAAACCACACCCACCCTAGTTGAAAGGGTACCTACACCCCCAGTGCAGCCTCAGCCCTTCCTGGCCTCCAGGCCCTCCTCTGTGCCTGCTCTGCTTCCCATGGGTGACATGAGAGCTCTGGTCCCACTTTGTCCCTTCTGCCCCATCTCCTCAGGATCAGCTTTCCACTCAAATCCACTCTGCCCACTGGGTTCTAGTCACTTCCCCCACAACCACCCCAGCAGCGTCCTACTGCTCCCCGCCAAGTCCTCTTCCCTGCTCTCCATCCACTGCCCCTCCTACACTGAGTGGCCTTCTTCCCCACCTCTGCCCCGGCCTTCCTACCCTAAAACAAGGTTCAGATCACTTACCTGACCTGTCACTCCGCTTTCACAGCCTTCAATGGCTCCCAAAGCCTATAGAATGCAGGCTACGCTCTGTATGGACCCCGAGGCCCACAGCAGCAGCCTGCTCATCCTCCTGGGCTCCTTTCTCAACGCTCTGCCATCTTTTCCTCCAGGCTGTTGCACCAGTCTTGGTTTCCCACATGACTGTACCACTTCATGCCTCCATTCCTCTGCCTATGTTGCCCCCTGTGCCAGGAGTGCCCTTTTCCTCTCCCTCGTGTTTCCTGGAAGACCCAGAGTCATCTTTCAAGACTGGCTCATGTGTTACCTCCTCTTTGAAGTCTCTCCTGACCTTCCCCTTCCAACTTGACCTCCCCTTCCTCCTTGCTCCCACTGGATTTCTCTCATAGCAGCCAGAACACTGCACTGTGCTTCAGGCTGAGAGCTCCTGAAGGCCCCACACTAGGTTCAAGTGCCTGACCTAGAGCAGGTGTTCCCTTAATGTTTTTTGAGTGACTATGTGATTGAATGTGCAAATGAACAAATGCAGGCCCAGTTGTGTCCTTTCAAGCGCTGACCTCCCAGCCCTGTAGACCTTTCCCTGTCCACCCCCTTAGACCACCACCCTGATTGGGCTACTGAAGACAGCGCGGCTGCTGCGGTTGGTGCGTGTGGCACGGAAGTTGGACCGCTACTCTGAGTATGGGGCAGCTGTACTCTTCCTGCTCATGTGCACCTTTGCACTCATCGCACACTGGCTGGCCTGCATCTGGTACGCCATTGGCAACGTGGAGCGGCCCTACCTGGAGCCCAAGATCGGCTGGCTGGACAGCCTGGGCGCTCAGCTTGGCAAGCACTATAATGGCAGTGACCCGGCGTCAGGTCCTTCAGTGCAGGACAAGTATGTCACGGCCCTGTACTTCACCTTCAGCAGCCTCACCAGTGTGGGCTTCGGCAATGTCTCACCCAACACCAACTCTGAGAAGGTCTTCTCTATCTGCGTCATGCTCATCGGCTGTGAGTGCGTCCTCATACTACGGGCTTTTCCCATGAAATTCTAGTTCTAGTTTTTTGATACAGACACAACATAACATACAGTCACAATGCATGCTATACGCTGATTCTGAGTGGGCAGCATATGAATTTTTGCATACATATGCACCAGTTCTGCGCAGAATTGAACACCTGTGCAGCCTTTACCATAGGCCAGGCACCAGGATTATCACTTGCAGGCCTCAGTGCAAAATGAAAATGTAGAACCCCTTGTTAAAAAAAATATATATCAAGAATTTTGAGATGGTGTCAGTGTAGCAGTAAACCTGGCACTCAGTGGTAGGCCCTATGGGGTTGCAGGGCCTGCATGCCCATTGAAACAGGCCTGCCAGCCTCTCCTTTAAGCGATTTACAAAAGTCCATAGTGCATTCCTTGTGAGCCCAGTTTACAGAACAGGAACCAAAGCTCTAACTTGACAGGAGACACATAGCCAGGAATTCTCTGAGCCCTATTGGCTGCGCAGGTGGTGGGCTCCAAGACTGTGTTGCTCTCGGTCCCTGCACCCAAGCTGCCTCCCAAGACACCTGGTTTAGGAACGCAAGATGCACTGTGGAATTTTACACATAGATTAAGTTGTCATGTTCAGAGTATTTAGAGATGTGAAAGCCCAGAAAAACAAAAACAAGGGGAAAAAAGTGTGAAAACAGGAGGCCAAGAGTTTTCCCTTTTTAATGTTTACAACTTGAAGAAGAAAACAAATCTGAACTTAAAAAAAAAAAAAGTACACACACACAAAAACATTTGCCCTAGTTTTCTTCAAAGGAGTTCAAGGAAACTCAAAGTTCAAAGGCCTCTGAGCCTGGGAAGAGCAGCTCAGAGGGCAGGAAGCCCCAGCGCCTTTGGCCCGCATTCTCTCTGGCCTTGTCCTGGGCTCTTCTGACCTTGCCGTCCAGCCAGGATAGAGAGGCCCTCGCTAGGGGCTGTCAGGGAGGCGGGGAGCGGCGTGGCTGGCGAGGGCCCTCACCCGCGGCCCCCGCCCGCAGCTCTCATGTACGCCAGCATCTTCGGCAACGTGTCCGCGATCATACAGCGCCTGTACTCGGGCACCGCGCGCTACCACACGCAGATGCTGCGCGTCAAGGAGTTCATCCGCTTCCACCAGATCCCCAACCCGCTGCGCCAGCGCCTCGAGGAGTACTTCCAGCACGCCTGGTCCTACACCAATGGCATCGACATGAACGCAGTGAGCAGCGGGGCGGGCGACCGGTGCCGGCGGTGGCCTCAGGGAGGGTCAGGTCCCCTCGCGTCCAAGGTATCCCCAGAGCTCTACCTACCCAGTCCACCCGAGCCACGCCCCACAGGACTCGCCCGCCCGCCCTGCAGGTCCTGAAGGGCTTCCCCGAGTGCCTGCAGGCTGACATCTGCCTGCACCTGCACCGTGCGCTGCTGCAGCACTGCCCCGCCTTCCGCGGCGCCAGCAAGGGCTGCCTGCGCGCCCTGGCCGTCAAGTTCAAGACCACGCATGCGCCTCCCGGGGACACGCTGGTGCACCTGGGCGACGTGCTTTCCACGCTCTACTTCATCTCCCGCGGCTCCATAGAGATCCTGCGTGACGACGTGGTGGTGGCCATTCTAGGTGGGTCAGGCCCGTGTTCAAGGATTGACCCTGGAGATGCCCTACCTGGACCATCATCTTCTTATTGAGGAACGTGGCGCCTTTTTCTGACCAGCTATGTGCCTAGCATGCTTCTGGAGAGCTTTATACTCGGTTCCCAGAATCCTTAATGCAATCCTCTGCCATAGGCTCCTTTTCCAGGTAGCGAAGTTGAGGTTCGGAGAGTCATGCTAGTCACCGGTCACGCAGTGATGCGAGGGCTTCATGCCTGACCTAAAAGCCCAGAAGGTTCCCTCCAACCTTTCACCCTTGAGTTCAGAATGACAAGCCAAGGGTCTGTCTTGTTTGGAGGGAGGTGCCTTGATGGGTACTCCAGTCTCATTCAGTGTGGCTGCAGGGATGGATGGACACTTTGGAGGAAACCTATGAGCACTGGGCAGGGGGACAGACTTAGGTTTCAAGTGGCCTCTGCCACTGGCCTGCTGTGGGAGCTAGGGCAAGTCATTTTACCTCTCTGAGCATCATAGGGTCCTCTCCTTCATTCTCACTTTCCTTGCCTTCTCTAAGGACTTCATTCCAAGTCTTCAACTCCAACTTCAGGCTTGTCCTGTTTTGTCTCTATGGCCTGGCTTTATTCCAACCCCTCTAGACCAGCACCCCCACCACACCAGGGCTCCTCTGTTCACTCCTCTCTCCCCCCTTGCCCTCAGTTGGTCACCAATCGCTGGTGCTCTGCTCTCTTCTCCTTGCCCTACACCCTCACCTGGGCCAGCTCCCTGCTCCCTAAGCCACAGCCTGGACCTGTGCCACAAGGACCCCCCAGAGCTCTGTCCCAATTCCAATCTCTCCTTGCACTAGAACATTTGATTCCTTCGTGCACATGACCTCTGTGATAAGCAGACCAAACTCAACATATCCCAACCCAAAACCATCACTTTCCTTCAAAAGCAGCCCCTTCAACATGGCATCCCCATCACCATGAACCATTCATCCGTTGCCCAGGCTAGAGTCAAGCAGAGGAGCATCCTTCCCTCTTTTTTCCCCTGCCCACCTTCCAGTTAGCCACAGAGCCTTCTCTGTTACTCTCTTGGTACCTCTCCCTGAGTCTGGCCCTTTCCATGTCCTTCCTGGGCAGGTGTCAGGAGCTCCTTTCTTGTGGCCTCATGTCTGGCCTATCCCCATGCTCCATTTTCTACCTTCCACCAGTTACGCATCTGCACATACCCCCCTTTTGCTCAAAGTCTTTCAGTGGCTCCCCATGGCTGTGGGATAAATGTGAACCCCAGTCTGGTCACCCTGAGTCCTGCCACCGTTCCCCTGGTACTTCATGCCCTGGCCATGCAAATGACTTCCCATTCTCTAAATTTCCATCTCTATCATGCGCCTTTGTACATGCTGTCATGTACTGCAGTGCCCACCCTGTGCCTGTCTGGCAGACCCCAGTCATCTCTCAAGAAATGAGAAACTTTCCCTCATTCCCAGCCTACCTTACAAGTGCCACCCACGTGGGAGGGATAATTAATAATTAAGAAGCTAGTCCAATTTAAGTTTCAGTTAGAGACATGAAATCTCATTTTGTCCTGAGTAGAAATAGACATTAGACCCTAATCCTTCATCTTCTGGAAAACCAGCAAGTTCTCACATTGCCCAGATTTCAAACTTCAGGTTTCATGTGTGACCCTTGGTGAGCCCATTTTCTCTCTAGGCCTCAGTCCCCTGCTCTGTGGATGACCTTTGATCCTGTTCTCTTGGAAGGACATGCCCAGCCTCCCCCGTCCATCTACCTGTGCTAAAGCCATTAGCGCCCTTTGTACATGGGTTGCCAGGCTGAGGGGACTGGACTTTCCTTGGGGGGTTGGAGCGAAAGCAGTCATGGTCCATGGCACCGGGAGCCCTGGTCTGTGTAGTGTGACAACATGTTGTTTCTTCTGCCTGGATTGCTTTCTCCTAGGGGCTCAGTCCTTGATTCTCTTGGAATTTCACTTCCTCTGTAAGCCCCCCCACACTATACCAACCACCCTTGGTGAAAGGAACCCCTTTCCCCTCCATGACCCCCAGCTATTGGTCCTCCCCCATTCTAAGGCTCCACAGATCATTGTGTAAACTCATTGACTGCTTCTGTGCCTGTCTTGTGGGAATTTGGGGGCTTCCTGGTGGGAAGGAGAGCCTCCTACTCATGTTTGTATCCATCCTATGGCCAGTACAGCACCCAGCACCAGAAGGGCCCAATACCCTAAGCATCCACCAAATGTCTACTCTGTGACCTCCAACTCTCCCAGTACCTTGCATGTTCCTAGTCTGGTGCCCCTTGCTTTTTTTTCAGGGCTGAGGACCGAACTCAGGGCCTTGCGAGTGCTAAGCAAGCACATTGCTGCTGAGCTAAATCCCCAACCCCTGCCCCTTGCTTTTTTGGGCACTTCCTCAAATTGCTTCTTCAGTAGCCCAGTGGAGCAGGCAATGCAGGGGTGGCCATGCCTGTTTTAGAGATGAAAACACTGGGATCCAGAGAGGGGAAGTGACTTCCCCAGCTCCCCTTGCCAGGGCCATGCTAGTACCCTGGCCTCTCAATGGGCAGTGAGAAGACAGACAAAAGCCTCAGGGAGCCTTGGGAGAGCAGGAGCTCCTGGCCCTGTGTGCCCTGTACCCTGCTCCACAGCATTGGCTGATTGTGGGGAGCAGGAAGAGGTTGGGCAGGGAGCCTTTAGTGTCCCTTGCTGCCCACTGTCCCCTGGCCAGGAGTGGGGGGCAATATCAAAGAGCATGGACAAAAGGGGGGATTCTGATGGAGGGAGGGTGGTTCTGAGGGGATCGGAGAAAACAAAATACTCATATATATGCCCCGGGCAGGAGCAGCTCTGTGGGGTTCAGAGGACAGGGAGAGGGTGTGCCCTCCCGTTTCCATCCTCTCCCTAGACAGCCCGCACATCCAACTCTGTCCCTAAGACCTTGATTCTAAGCACCAGGCACCAGCCTAGCAGGATCCATGAGGTGGTGGTGGGGGAGGTCACAGTCAAGGGGGAACCAGGCCCTAGAAGGACCACCACCCCTCTGGCTGGCAGGGAAGAACGACATCTTTGGGGAGCCCATTAGCCTCCACGCCCGGCCAGGCAAGTCTAGTGCAGACGTGCGGGCCCTGACCTACTGCGACTTACACAAGATTCAGCGGGCAGACCTGCTGGAGGTGCTGGACATGTACCCTGCCTTTGCGGACAGCTTCTGGAATAAGCTGGAGGTCACCTTCAACCTGCGGGACGTGAGTCCGGGCCGGTGGGCCAGGGTGGGTAGCAGCTCTTGGCCAGCTGGTAATGGGTAATATCCCCATCTGAGGGCATGGCCTGCCTGGCTTCAGGGACCCATCTGATCATTGCCCTTCCTTCCAGTCCCGTCCTGCATACTTTGCCAGGATTTCTTCTGTGCCTACCATGGCCAACATAATGCTAACTACAGTAACAGCTGCCATTTATTGAGCAGTGACTATGCGAAGTGCCAGGCTTCTTTTACATTATCGTACTTAGTTCCTTGCATGTGGTGTTATTTTATCCCATTTTCAGATGAGGAAACTAAAGTTTAGAGAAGGTAAATGAATTGGCTTCAGCCATACAGCTAGTGAATGGCAGAACCAAAATGCAAATTTAAGTGTATCTGACTCCAAAGCCCAGGCTCCCCCACCACGTGGCACCAGGCTAAAAAGGAGGGGGTCTGCCATTCAGAGGGCTCATGGTGCTGGGCATGGGGATGTAAAGAATTGGTCAAACTGTCTTTCCTCTCAAGCTTGTCACTCAGTGGAGGAGGTTACAGCAACTCAGGAAAAGTAGAGTCACACAGATACAAACTAAAGATGCCACAAGGTGTACACAAGAGACCAAATTTCCGTGCAGCTCCAGCTTGCCAAGGAGTGGTGCAGGCACTATGGGCTCTGGAAGTGCCCAGAGGGGCTTCATGGAGGAGGGAGTCTGGAATCAGCTAGAGGGAAGGAGAGGAAAGGGGAACCTGGCAGGGGCACAGTGGCTGAGGCTAGGCACTGAGCCTCAGTACCTCCTTTCCCTGTTGTCTCCTGACCCTTCAGCCTCAGGAGGAGGCTCTGGTGGCCTGGGCCCTTTGCCCAGGTTCTGGAGGGTGGTGCTAAGGTGAGTTTTCTTGCAGTGGATGGAGGGATGTGTTCTCTGTGGCCTGGGTCATCTGTAACCCTAAGGTGCCCCCAAGTGCCCTCCCACAAGCCTGCAGGAAGCTGCCCAGAGCTTCACTGATACACCAGCCATCCGATACCACTTTCTCACCTGCTTGTGACAAGGGCTACAGGGCTGAAGCAGGAACAGGGAGAGACAAAGAGGTCCATCCCAGCTTTGGTCCCTGTTACTTGATGCTCTTGTTCCCTACAAGGCAGAAGGGGGTTTCCAGTCATCACCCCAACAGGCCCCAGGCAGACAAGACCACCAAGGCCTTTTCCTCAATGACAAGCAGCCAGGTGAGCATAACCAGCCACTTCCTGGAGCCCCTATCCAGCCTCCTTTCCATTCTCAGCCCTTTCTTCCCCTGGGGGAAATGACTCCCCAGCCTCCTCAATAAGTGGGGCCTCCCTAGGCTCAGAGTTAGTGACCTTTGTCCCCATTCCTCCACAGTCTCCCAACCCTGATGACCTATGTCCTCAGAGCCCTAGCAAGGGCTTTCTGGTTGCTGGGTGCTCTTCCAGGGTGGGTAACAATCAAGAACCCTGGGTTCCACACCAAGATGCCAGGGGACACCCTTGGCTGCTGCTCACTGGGCAATAAGACCAAGGCTAGAAATTCCCATCTTGGCAGTCCCAGATCCCTTGGCAGGGCTTCAGTCTCCTGAGTCCTAGAAGCCAGAGCTCTTTAGGGCAGGGCTCATGCCTCAGGGCACCCAGGTAAGGAGAACCACTCCCCATCCTGTGTTTCCATGGTAGGTAAGAGAGAGCATGGAGTCTGTCAGGAAGGGACAGGCCAGAGGAACCAGCTACATAAAACAGAAGTGTCCCTTTCCCTCCCACAGATGCAGCCCCTTCTCTGAGCATCTCAAATGCATCTGGCCTCTGGCCTGAGTTGCTGCAGCAGGTTCCCCCAAGGCCCAGTTCTCCAAGTCTGCAGCGGAGAGCAGACTGCTGGCCTCAGGAGCTAGGCTGCAGGCTGGAGCAGCTGCAGGCCCAGATGAACAGGTGAGTGTGGGTGGCAAAGCTGGGGCAGCTGCAAGAATCTGCCCAGTAGTGGACTTGGAATGGGTGCCCCCTCCTGGTGGCTCTGGGGTATCATTGGGTGCTAGATGGGTTTTAGAATGGTGGGCTCAGTAAGAGGCAGGTTCCTCATCCCAGTCGCTCAGCACAGTTCCTTGGATGGCTTCCTCCAGCAAACCCTGGAACAAGCCAAGGAAGCTTCTTAAGGAAGCAGAACAACTATAAGCAGAAACAAATTCCATGGGACCTTGGAAAGGGGAATGTGTGCTTGGGTGGCAGGGCTACAATGGCAAGGTAGTCCTGTGTTCAAATTTTGACCTATTAATTAATGAATAAGAGTCTGGACAAATTGCTAAAGAGCTCTGAGCCTCACTTTGCCTGTTCATTCAATGGGCATAATTGGATGCCTATGTCATACCTATGTCAAAGCATCATTAGGAGGACTGAATGTTTTGTGCTCTGTGCCCTGTCACTGGTGTCATAAGTCAGCGATGAACTAAGGGAAACCTGGGTAGAGTCTGTGGATCTAAGTGGGGAAGTAGCTTCAGGCAGGCCCCAGGTTGTCTTTTAGCTCAGGAAGAAAAGCACACAGACTACAAAATTGATAGCTGCCTTCAGGACCTGAACAACTCTTGGTACCCTGATTTTGACCTTGGGGCTCTGTCTGGCAGACTGGAATCCCGCATGTCCTCAGACCTCAACCACATCCTACAGCTGCTTCAGCAGTCCATGCCGCAGGGCCACAGCAGCTACATCCTGGAAGCCCCTGCTTCCAATGACCTGGCCTTGTTTCCTGCAGCCTCAGTGACTCAGAATCCAGATGGTCCAAGACCTGGGCTGCCCCAATGCCATCTGCCCCCTGTACAGGTAAGAGGTGAGGTCATTCCTAGGGTCTTCCCTGGGGGCAGATGCCTGTCTTGCCTACCCCCACCTTGATCTCAACATGGTAGCAACCAGCCCAGAGTCTCCATGGTTCCTGTACAACTCTGGCTTTTTTCCTCAGAGCCAGAGACCTAAGCCTTTCTGGTTGTTGTATGCTTTTCCAGGGGAAGATAATGACCAAAGACCTGTCTTCCTTTATGGTTTGTATCATGATGCCTGGGAAGCCTGGACAGGGTGGAGGTAGAGCCTCCATCCTGACCACAGACCCTACAGCTGGGGCAAGGACCTCAGGGACCTGAGGTGGGGAGGAGTAGATAGAGCTCCTGCCTCTTCCCATCCCTGATGTCAGGGTGGTTTAACAAATAGCCTGGCCTAGGGGCTTCCCACCTGGAATGCCTCCCTTTCTCTTGCCTCTCCCAGACACTAGGCTATTGTGAGTTGGACGAATGTACGCAGCAACACAGGAATTCCTCTTCCAAGATTCCTCACCTGGCTGTGGCAATGGACCAAACTCTGATGCCAACCTCAGGACAGGAGCAGCCTGAAGGGCTCCTGTCACCCCTGACCTCTCCCCTGCATCCCCTGGAGGTACAGGGACTTGTCTGCAGTTCTCGCTTTCCCTCCCTCCCTGAACACCTTGGCCCCATCCCCAAGCAGCTGGAGTTCCAGAGATATGGCTCAGATCCTGGATTCACAAGACGTTAGGGCCACTGAACCCCAAGATAAAAGATACCATACAGGCATGGAAGGTAGGTGAGGCAAGGGTTAAGGATCTTGAAAGAGGTAGACAGATCCTAAGATGGACCTCTGAAAACCATTCTCTTAGAGTAATTACAAACTATGACCCAGGTGAGCCTAGGTCACCCAGAGGCTTGGCTCAGTCCTCCTCTGGGACACTGTGAAGACAAGCTTACCTAGTGGAGGGTGGGGGGTCTTAGGTGTGTATGTAGCTTATAGGACAAGGACATCAGTGAAGAATGAAGTTTTTGATCTTTGTGAGAGTCTTGCTCTGGGTTGTGTGTGATCACCTCCCAGCTCGGAACCATTCACCACTGCAAGGCCTAGCAGTAAGGCCCGGGGCTCGTCAGAACTCCTCCCAAGAGCCTCTAACTGGGCTGGAGTTAGAGGTGTCCTCTGAGTGGACATGGGAGGGCAGAGCTCCGGTTGTTTGCTTGTGATAGTTCCATGACAACATATGGGTCCCTTGAAAGCAGCTGAGTATCACACAGTTAATAAAGTCTGCACATATCATGTTGGGCTTCGTGTATAACTTATCTAAGGATCATATGTCCTTGACTGTGCGGTGGCCTTCTCCAAGTCCTTCTCACAAGGAGCTGGGCAGGGGCTCACCATCCACTGCATTCAGCATGTTGCAGACATGATGGTGGCTTTGTTGGGCCTAGGCAGGGGTGAAGGGAAACAGGTGCTGGCTTGGTGGCCACAAGGAATTGTGACAGTAACACTTGCATAGCACTCATCCTATGCCAGGCATCACCCTGACTGCAATGCAGATATTCATCTATCCTCAAAACAACCCCAAGGAGTCAACATGATTATCCCCATGTTAGAGATGCAGGATCAGTAGCAGCAAGACTAAGAACTTATCACGGGTGGGTCTTCTTGATACTGGATTACCGATCTGATGATCTGATGTTGGTAATATGAATGTGTTCAGGTTGTGAAAATGTACATTTCTATGTGTAAATTATACTTTTTTTTTTAAGAGAGAGGGACCGTGAGATAGAGAATCTTTCTATCAATTCTATGATTCTATCAATTTTATTTAGTTTTTCATGTGGCCTTTGTTACTCCAACACTTCATTGTGTGCCTGGTGTTGGGGTATGAACCTGCATCCTTGCACAAGTGAGGCAAGCGCTGTAACCACTGAGCCACCGCTCCAGCCCCTATACTTCAGTTTAAAAAATCATGTCTAACAAATAGGAAAAGGAGAACATAATTAATTTTTTAAAAATTTTACACATACACGACTATTTTAAAATATTTTGGGGGAGTAGCAGGGATTGAACCCAGGTTAACCACTGAGCCACATTCCCAGTCCATTTCCAGTCTAAGTTGCTGAGGACCTCGCTAAATTTCTGAGGCTGGGTGGCTCAGTGGTTACAGTGCTTGCCTGGCATGTGCGAGGACGCAGGTTCATACCCCAGCACCATGTACACAACGAAGTCTTGGAGCAGTGAAGGCCACATGAAAAACTAAATAAAAATTGATTCTTTCTCTCTCTCACTGTCCCTCTTTCTTAAATAAATAAATAAATAAATAAATAAATAAATAAATAAATAAATTTCTGAGGCTGACTTTGAATTTGTGATCCTCCTGCCTCAGCCTCCTGAACTGCTGGTATCATAGGCATGCGCCACCATACTGGCAGGAGAACATAATTTTAACCCAGATGGTCTGACTTGAGAGCAATTGCATCTAATCAGTCAGCTGAAAGGGCTTTGTCCCAAAAGTAGCTGATATGGGCTGGAGTGCTAGCTCAGTGGTTCAAGTGCTTGCCTGGCATGTGCAAGGACCCAGATTCTAAACCTCAGCACCACATACACAACTAAGTGTTGGAGATACAAAGGCCAGATGAAAAGATAAATAAAATTGATTTTCTTTCTCTCCTTCCCTCTCTTTAAAAAAAAAAAAAAAGTCACTGGTCCTTAGTTCTTTTTGCTCCAGTACTCCTTAAAAGAATTTAGAAAATGTATATCCCCTCTCCCATATTGTTGATCTCTGAAACATGTCATTGATAAATTTAAATAGTTGCAAAAGGATGTATAATGTCCAATGTGTTAAAAATGTTGACAGTGTTTTAACCCCTCATTTATATTCATCCATTTCCATCTAAATAGCATAATGGCTTTAGAACCACCCTATTATCCATTTTTAAAACAGAAGTGGAGGTGGGGACTATAACTCAGCGGTAGAGTACTTGAGGCCCTGGTTTCGATCACCAACACCACACATACACAAACACATAAATGGCCTTTAAGAATTTTTTTAACATCATTTCTTTTTCTCTTCTCATAATTTCAGCCCCTCCATTTTATCCCTATGTGTAATTTCTTTTTATTCTTCAAAGTCTATTATTGATCACCTATCATATGTTCGTTCACAAGATATGCATATAAATTGAATTTTTACTTTTTTTTTTTTTTTAAGGGCTGAGGACCGAACTCAGGGCCTTGCATGTGCTAGGCAAGCACTCTGCCACTGAGCTAAATTCCCAACCCCATAAATTAAAAATTTTAAATAATTTTTCATAAACCTTAATAAACCTTAAAGAGTTACACTTATTGGTACAGTTCAACATAACAAATATATAATAAAATTTCTATAAGAACTGAAATTTTATTGGGAATACAACTCTTAAAAGAGAGAATTTTTACCCCAAATTGACTCCTACTCCTGGTATGGTGGCACATGCCTGTAATCCCAGCAATTCAGGAGGCTGAAGCAGGAGGATCACAAGTTTGAGGCCAGCCTCTGCAACTTAGCAAGGCCCTGAGCAACTTAAGTGAGAACCTGTCTCAAAATGTTAAAAAAAAAAAAAAAAAAGTTCTAGGTATGTAGCTCGGTGGTAATGTACTCCTGGGTTCAGCCTCCAGTACCGTACCGAACCAAACCAAGCCCAAAACAACAACAAAAAGACTCCTCTGTCTGTGGATGAATAGCATTATCTTTTATAGTAATAAGACAAGGTCCAGCAACAGCTTTGTACCTACTTTTTCTTTCTTTGCAGTACCAGTAATTGAACCCAGGGCCTCACACATTGCAGGCAAGCACTCTGCCACTGAGCTACATCAGAAGCCCTTATTATTTTTTAGACAGGGTCTCACTAAGTTGTTCAGGCTGGTCTCTAACTTGCTATCCTGCTGCCTCAGCCTTCCTGAGAAGTTGGGATAACAGGTGTGCATGACCATGGACTACCTCTTTTCTTTTTCTTTCTCTCTCTCTTTTTTTTTTTAAAGAGAGAGGGACAGTGAGAGAGAGAAAGAGAGAAACAACTTTATTTAGATTTTCACATGGCCTTAGTTGCTCCAATACTTAGTTGTTTACGTGGTGCTGGGGTTTGAACCCAGGTCCTCATGCTTGCCAGGCAAGCGCCGAAACCGCTGAGCCACTGCTCCAGCCCCCTTTTTCTTTCTTTTTGAACTGGGGATTGAACCCAGGGGTGCTTTACCATTGAGCTACACCACCAGTCCTTTTATTATTATTTATTTTTGAGACAAGGTCTTACAAAGTTGCTACCACTTGCATTAAACTTGAGATTCTGTTGCCTTAGCCTCCCCAGTCACTGATTGTAGGCATGTGCCACTGTGCCCTATTCTCTTAAAAACCTAAGTGCAGAGTGTAAGGAAAGAAGTGCAAGAAGGAAATAGCAGCAGCTCAACAATAACACAGGTTTATTTGGAGAAACCTGCAGGAGGGGGATCTAGTGGAGTCTGGGAGCCCCCTGCAGCTTACAGCCTGGAGTAGATATAAAGGGAATGATGGGGGAGGGCCAAGGTGAGAGTTTTCTGGTTAAACCAGGAGTTTCAGTAGAGTGTGACTTTTCTGATAAGGACCCAGGTCAGTAGATTCCAATAAGGGCCAAGTCAGTAGATTTCAAAACATTGAAGGGAGGAGGGGAGGGGTTTGCTATCTGGCTCATATGAGTGATTTCTGGGTATTTTCCATATCCATCATTCCAGACTCTAAAGGGATCTAATGAGTTGCATGGATGATATCAAATTTTTATCCAATTAGTGTGTAAACAGATATAAGTATGAATTCTGCCTAGGAAAAAGATTCCCTGGTTATAATTGAAGCAGCCAGAGAGGTGATAGGAGACAACGTGCTTTAGCTGGAGGCAGGGGCTTGTAGGGAAAATTAAACAGGAGTGTGGTAGGTGGTCACAGTGGGCCCCTCCACAGGTTCCTCCCGAATAAACTTGGGTTACTGTTCAGCCTTTGCTCTCCTCTGTTTCCTTTATTCGCTTCTTTCCTTACAAAAAAAAAACTTAAAGAGGAGTGTTATACATAGCATTGCTCCTCTGTTTTAATTCTTTCTGAATGGGGTCTGTTAAAATAACATTTATCATTTAAAAGGATACCTAATGATACCATGTAACAATTCAATACAAACCTTCGATTTTGTTGGATGCAAAGAACTGGAAACCATTTAAATTTATAACGATGTTACTTAGCTTCAGATTTCTCCATTTCAAAATCACCGCAGAAACATTTAGAGCTGGATTAGATTTTCTTTGGGACCCACGGAGGGGAAGGAACAGGGCAGGAACTAAAAAAACTTAGAGCCAAGCTGGTAGGTCACTGCACACTGAAAACCAACCTTAGAATTTGAGAGCATTTCTAGATTCTTCAGGACAGACCCGGAAGGCCCGTTTCAAACCGGCCTAGCTCCTAACACCTCTGCGTGTTTCTGGCCTGTTCCTGGGGTCCTGGCATAATAGCTTTCCGTGCTAAATATCCTTGGAACGAGAGAGGAACGAAGGTGGCTTTCCCCTAGGCGCCGCCGAGCTGCCTGGCCTCCGTGCTGCAAAAAATAGTAGGTCCTCCATTAAGGCAGAATTGTTATTCTACTCGTCAGCCTGAAGAGGCCGCTCAGAATAGCAGCAGAGGGGCAGAAAGCGCAGGTCACACAAGACAGAGACTTGGCCTAGAACTTGAAAGCCCCCTGCCCTGCAGGCTCGCCTACAGGCCACACACGCCCCCATTCGTCCGCACCGCGCCGTTATCTGTCTGATTGATGTCTTGGTTAGCCAATGACCTTTGCGGCTGAGAAAGCGCCTGCCTCCAGGAATTGGGCCCATAGAGTATCCGGAATGACCAACATTTAGGCCAATAGCGGGGAGAGTTCGAACACTAAGGCCGCAATAACCAATGAGAAGAAGGAATAGCTTCGAAAGGACGTATCAGGCAGCCAACGGCCGGCGCCGCCGAGAGGGTCGCGTGGCTTCCGTTCCGGGAGGGCGGGGCGGCGTCCCAAACGGAAGGTGGTTGTTGTCGGTGCCTCAGCAGGTTTGAAACTGGGGGTCGGGCCCGGCCATCGTTGTTTTTAGCCGCTGCCCCTCTTCCGGGCTAGGCTGTTCCCGCCCGCCCCCGCCCCGCCTCCCTTCGGACCCTTGGGTCCCAGGCCCGGCCCTCCCGCCGGACTTGTGCCCCACCAGCCGCAACCCGCTGTAGCCCCCTCCCTGCGGGCCCGCGGCCACGATGTCCCTCCACGGCAAACGGAAGGAGATCTACAAGTATGAAGCGCCCTGGACCGTCTACGCCATGAACTGGAGCGTGCGGCCAGACAAGCGCTTTCGTCTGGCGCTGGGCAGCTTCGTGGAGGAGTACAACAACAAGGTGGGCCGGGCATGGGCTCAGAACCCAGCTGACGGGAAGCGGGCCCCGGGAGCGCTCATTCCAGGCTGGAGCCTCCACCCTAGAACCCTCCTGCGGACTTGCTTTAGCGTCTCGGAACGGTTCCTTAGGGTCTGCCCCTGTGCTCAGGGTTTCGCACTCGTCGCATTTGGTCCTGGCAACATTTTCGTGTAGTGGGGGAAACTGAGGGACAGTGTTGTAACTTCTCCAAGGCAGACAGGTTTTTCATGGCGGCAACAGGTCTCAAACCGAGTTTACACCCCAAATCTACGCCATTTGTCCCTCTCATTTTCCCCACTCCTGCCGCATTGCTTCAGTTGAGTGTGGGGGAGGGAAGAGGTACTGGTGACTGTAGAGGAAAATGCAAGCACTTCCGATAGTGGTCCTGGTTATTAAACGGGCTTCCCTGTCCCTACTCCCACTCGCAGATACTACTGGTGGATCCTCAGCCCTTCTGCCAGGACCGCCTTTTAGTTGCCTGTTGCTTTCTAATGTCCATCGTCGCTAAAGCGACCTCATTTTGGAAATCTTGGCCTGAAGTCATGAGCCTCCCAGGACATTTGGCCTAATCTTAGCTCCTTTCGTGCTGATTTTCAGCCTTTGGACATCCATGGATTTGAGACTCCTTCAGGAAGCACTGGTAGAAGAAGGAAGCTTTTAAACTAGCAGCAGTTCAGGGTAGATGTATCTTTGAAAATTGTTGGGAAGAGTTTTCTTTATCTCTTAATGTCTTTATAAAGATAAATATAGTTATTGTATTAGAGTAAAAGTTGTGACTGATAGTGATCAGAACAACTGAAAGCTTTGACTAGTTGTATTGAAAGCCTGTACTCCTGCTTCCTGTCGTGAACATCAGTTTTAAGAGTCAAACTGTAGACAGTGTGATAAGCCGGGTGCAGGGGAAGAAGCCAGGTGGTCTCGGATTGGGTCCTGTCTGGACCATTGACTAGCCACACGGGCCATTTTTATTACAGATGGTGCACAGTTTGCTGTGGGAACAGGGTTCTGTTTCATATGTGAAGGTCCTGGAAAAGACATTTAAATATTTTAAGTTTATTGAGTTTGTCAGGAACACATCTCTGGAGTAGGTCCTGACTTCTTTGGAGTCCCTTTTGAGAAAAGGATGAAAGGGATGGACTCTCAATGCCTAGACAGTGCACATACACGAAAAGTTCACGAACAAATCCCAGGGAGTATGCTTCCATCCACCCTTTTCTATACAAGACAGCTTTATTTCCTTTTCTCTGATGCCTCTCTCCCCCACTGTGGATAACAGAACTGGAATTCAAGTTCCTGATGTGGGCACTGTGTTAAGAGTGAAGACCATGAGAACTGTTATTTTAATGATACATGTGAAAAATACAGTACAATATGTCTTTTTTTTGGGGGGGGGTTGTTTTGTTTTGAGAGGGACAGTGAGTGAGAAAGAGAGAATCAATTTTATTTAGTTTTTCAGTTGGCCAGAGAGGAGAAACCAAGTCACAGCTAGACTGCTGATAGAATCAGTAGAATAAATGGTATCAAACTTAAGTTGCAGGAACTCTATCCCAAAGTTTGTCCTTTCATTTTGCAACTGTATGGTGTCTTTCCTTATGCCAGGTGCATAGGTATCATGGCCTTCATAGTAACATGCAAACCAGCAATTCCAGCATTAACAGAATAAGCAGTTAACTATATATATATATATTTTTTTTTAAATTTTGGTAGTAGAGTTGAACCCAGAGACCCTCTACCACTGAGCCACATACCCCAGCCCTTTTAATTTTTTTTTGAGACAGTGTCTCATTAAGTTGTCCAGGCTGGCCTTGACAACTTAATGAGACACTGTGCTCCTGTTTCAGCCTCCTGAGTTGCTGTGATTGCAGGTGTGCATCATTATGCCCAACTATTTCTTAATTCACTCACATGTTGTAGGCAATAGAATCTTAAAGCTGTTTTTGCCTCCCACTTCTCAGGGTTGTGTGTGTGTGTGTGTGTACGTGGACACAAACACGTGCATATGCTGTGAAAGGCACATTTGTTTTTTTGTTTAAAGAGAGAGAGGGACAGTGAAAGAGAATCAGTTTTAGTTTCTGGCTTTCGTTGCTCCCACACTTTGTTGTATATGTGATACTGGGATTTGAACTTTCTTCCTAGCTCATGCCAGGCAAGCGCCGTAACCACTGAGCCATGGCTTCAGCCCCTGAAAGACACGTTGGTAAGCTGATGCCAATTGAACACTTCTCATAATTGTTTTCAAATACATAAAATAAATAGGATTCCAAAAGGAACCAATTATATCAAAGTACAAATACCAAAAACATTTTTAAGAAGTGATGATATAATTTGTACCTTGAAATTAGCTCATTAAATTATACCATCCAGTGTAATTACCATAATTTTGAAGTAGTTTTGAGGATAAACAGCATTTCAAGGTATTTAACACCTGAAATGTGATAAGAGGAAAACCACAGTGATTCTATTGACAACAGTCATAGATATTCAAACTGCTGTGTGTAGCTGCCTCCATTTGTAACTAAAGAAATGCTGAATTTCAGCTAGGGGTTAGTGAATGTAATTTTCAGTTCAGGTTCATGGACTCAGAAGTTACCCTGCTGTAGGATCTATGCTTGGAGGCTGATGGGCAGTAAATTCCTCTTTAAAGCTTTGGTTCATGGGCTAAGTTTGAAAGAAAACTTGCCACAGAGGCGACAGACTTCATAATTGAGATGAATTCACATTTAAAAATTCTAGGCCTTTGGTTTCTGCTTGCCAAATTATGGTCTATGCCAGCAGAAGACAAAATAACACAGCAAATCAACATTGATGAAAAAGCCTAGAAATGAAATGCTCATCTTTTTAAGTGTGGGATGGACATGGTGACTAAGAAAACATGATTGTGGTTTTTTAAAATTTTGTATTAATGTAATTATGGTTTCCTATTATACAATCTATGACATTTCATGAACTTGACTTCCAGGTATTCCTTCATGAGAATAAGTTTGGGAATTGTTGCAGACTAAAGAAACCAATTCAGGGGGCTGGAGCAGTGGGTCGGCGGTTATGGCGCTTGCCTGATGTGTGAGTACACTGGTTCTAACCTCAGCAGCATGTATATAACAAAGTGTTGGAGGAACAAAATCATGTGAAAAACTAAATTAAAAAAAAATTGCTTCTCTCTTTCTCTCTTACTGTCCCTCTTTAAAAAAAAAAAAAAAAGCCCAATTCAGTCAACTATACTTGCAGTAAAAAGCCCCGTTTCTGGTTGTTGTGTTTCATAATCTGTTTTGGTGTTGGGGCAGTGGTTCTCTAAATTACCCTGTGTGAGAATCCATCCAGGGATTTGCACTTTCTTGGGCTCCACCCCTGAAGTCAACAGACACAGGTGGTCCAGATGACCTTCTAAGAATTTCTTTGGCATCTGTTGACTAGAGGTAGGATTGGAAATCTTTTTGCATCTGCAAGCTCCTAAATATCACTTTTGCATTTTCATCCACAGAAAAAGCTCTATTGCTGGCTAGCTTTTTTTTTTTTTTTTTTTTTTTTTTGGTGGCACTAGGGATCAAACCCAGGGCCTTGTGCTTGCTGGACAAGTTCTCTACCGCAGAGCCCATGAGTTGAGATCTTAATGCTACTGCTTCCCAGTTTTGTGTGGCCTTTGGTCACATTGTCCTCTATGCCTCATTTTCCTCATCTGTAAAATTAGGGCAATAAGTTTATTTTATTGCCCAATACGTTTGTTAGGAAGATTACGTGAGTTAATGCATGTAATGGAGATAGGAACTCTGCTCTGCCTGGCATGAAGTAAGCCATACAGAAAAATTACCTAGTTTTGAATCATCATTGTTACTGTATCAAATGTGTTCAAGGAGAATTATATGGATGTTGGGTAAATTCAACTTTTGTATCATAAAAGTCCCATAAAGCATCATTAGGTTCTTTTCCTGCCACCCCCTTTTTTTTCTTAAGAGAGAGGGATAGTGAGAGAGAGAGGAAAAAGCATCAGTTTTGTTTAGTTTTTCATGTGGCTTTTGTTGCTGTAACACTTCGCAGTGTACATAGTGCTGGGGTTTGAACCCGCATCGCTACTGCTCCAGCCCCCATTTCCTGCCTTTTAAAGACCTAGGGGGAAAGTTTCTGATTTTTTTTTTTTAACCCAGCCCAGTTTTTGGTCTTCCTGCTTCTTATAGTCAGACTCCTGGTAATGTAATATGCTACATTAAGCCCATGTTCTATTCTGCGTTTTTTTTTGTTTTTTAAGAAAGAGGGACAGTGAGAGAAAGAATCAGTTTTATTTAGTTTGTCATGTGACTTTCATTGCTCAAACACTCCGTTGTATACGTGGTGCTGGGGGTTAGAACCTGTGTCCTCATGCATGCCAGGCAAGTGCTGAAATTACTAAGCCACTGCTCCAACCCCCCATGTTCTGTTCTGCCTGGTTTGTCCACAGTAACTGATATAAGAATTTGGCTTCTCTCCTGGTGTGTGTGTGTGTCTGTTACTTGGGATTGAACCCAAAGGTGCTTTACCATTAAGTCATATCCTCAGCCCTTTTTATTTTGAGGCAGGATCTCACTAAGTTGCTGAGGCTGACTGTGAATTTATGATTAATCCTCCTGTCTTAGCCTCCTGAGCAGCTGAGATTACACGTGTTTACCGCTGCACCCAGTTCTGCTGAGTTTTGACAGTGTCTGCAATCTGGGCAGGCGATTTCCCCCTTCTTTTATTGGGAAAAGAAGGGTAGCAGTTTTGGGCTCCTCTTCATTTAGGTACATGTTTTGGAATTGGTTTTGAATAAAGTTGGCAGCATGGTTGGGGGTTATTTTGCCCTGATTATTTAACCAACTTACCACTTGTGCACTTACGATTTGGCATGTGGAGAACATTTTTGAGGTTCTGAGGTGAGAGACTGTAGATAGCACCTGATGCTTTCTACAGTGTGTCTGGGTATGAGCACCTTGTACCTGTGCTCATACCCAGATGAATGTTTGCCTTGTCAGTCTGTGTTGCTTCTTCTGAGATACTTAATGTAGAGTTACTTCATATATTTGGTACATAATTATTTTGACTCTGGTATATGATTTTCAGCTCTCAGTATTTGTGGCAACCCATCAGCATTATCATTCATTTATTCATTAATTGAACAAGTACGGTCTTCCAGCTTCTTATAGTCAGACTCCTGGTAATATGCTACATTAAGTTCTGTTCTTTTTTTTTCTTTTCTTTTCTTTTTTTAAGAGAGAGGGACACGTACACATGTGCCAAAGCACAGTGATGATGCTTGGAAAACTTCTGTAGACCTTATTAGCAGCAGAAACTTCCTCCTTTTTCTAGTCAGTGAGAGGATTAATTAATTCCCTTATGGGACCACTGAATACTTTTTTTTTTTTTTTTTTTTTTTTTTTTTTTGCCCTAATGTTGTTCATCAGACTTAGTGGAGATTATGTGATTGAACACATACTGAATATCTTCTGGAAGTAGTCAAGGCTTCCTGGGGCCTTGCTGCTGGGACTGACTTTGGACCCAGGATCCAAAGGGCTGCGATACCAGAATGCATTTTAAAGATTGCATTCCTGCAACTGCAGTGGTTCAGGAGCTGAGGCAGGAGGATCACAAGTTCAAAGCCAACCTCAGCAACTTCATGAGGCCCTAAGCAAATTAGCAAGACCCTGTCTCAAAATAAAAACTAAAAGCGGGCTGGGGATGTTGGCTCAGTGATTAAGTGCCCCTGGGTTTAATCCCTAGTACCAAGAAAAAAAAAAAGTTTTGATAGGGCAAGACTTGGGTATCTGGAGCACTGGCCTAGAATGAGTATCAGGAATAGGTTTGAAAGGAGGACAAGTGGTGAAGACCAGGAAAATCTGGTTTATACCCTCAATGTTGGTGTGGCTAATTTTGGTTATGTTAACAATTGTGGGGAAATGGTGCAATGACTGGAGTTGTGTTAAACTGAATAACTTGGGAGCTTGTTTAAAGATTATACACTCTCTTTTGCTTTCTATGCTACTTCTATGTGTATTAAAGTATTATACAGTTTCCTCAAGGAGCTTATAATAACAAACAGGGTAGACATGGCACTTTAAAAACATAGGTATGAATAATGTGTAATTTATGTTATTGAAAGTGAAGATGTAGTCATGCTTTCAAGGGGCATTTTATATATTTTCTCTTTAGAAGACATCAGACAGTAACTTTTTTTTCTTTTTTTGGGCAGTACTGGGGGGGATTGAACCAGGGGAACTTTATATCCCCAGCCTTTTTTATTTTGAGACAGGATCTTGCCAAGTTAAGAAGGCTGGTCTCCGACTTGGTATTCCTCCTGCCTTAGTTTCCCAAGTAGCTGGAATTATAGGTAGATGCCACTATGCCCAGCCAGACAGTAATATTTACAGTTTAAAAACAAGTTGCAGGGGCTAGAGCAGTAGCTGGGAGGCTGGAGCGCTTGAGTGGCACATGCGAGAACCAGGGAAGGGGGACCAATTTTATTTATTTTTCCATTTGGCCTTTGTTGCTTAGAGGCTTAGTTGTGAATGTGGTACTGGGATTTGAACCCAGGTCCTTGTGCATGCAAGGCAAACCCTGCAATCGCTCCCAACTACTTAGCCACTGCTCCAGCACCCTCTCTCTCTTTTTAAAAACAAACAAACAAACAACAACAACAACAACAAAAACGTGTTGTCATTTGTCATGGCTGGGTCGTAGCTCAGGGGCAGAATGCTTGCCTAGTACTAGTGAGGTGCTGGGTTTGATCCTTAGCACCACATAAAAATAAATAAAATGAAAGTGTTCATCTACAACTTAAAAAAAAAAAAAAGAGTTGGGGCTGGGGAGTCAGCTCAGTGGTTGAGAACTTGCCTAGCATGCACAAGGTGCCGGGTTTGATCCCCAGCAGCACAAAAAACAAACAAAAGAACATATGCAATGATCCCGCTTCACAGCCTTTTCTCTTTAGGAACTTTGGTTTCACATGCTGAGGAAAGAGTTGTGGAACAGTGAAGTGCACTGGAGGTAGGAAATAGAAGAGGCTTAGCAGCAGGAGGACAGGGAAGACTGTTGAGAGAAAGGCAGAGACAGAGCCTAAGTGTCAACCATACCGTGGTGAAAGTCAGGGTTATTTTTTCCTTATGCTTCCACATATGTGAGGAAGACTAATGGCTGTGCGGAAGATATCGAGAAAGGGTAGCTATGACTGCAGATTCCAAACTCAGAAGAGTTATCCAAAATGGATTTTGGCTGAAGCCGTGGCTCAGCTGTTGGAGCGCTTGCCTGGCATGCACGAGGACCTGGGTTCGAGCCCCAGCCCCCATACCCAACTAAGTGTCAGAGAAACAAAGTCCAGATGAAAAATAAATAAAATTTATTCTCTTTCTCATTCTCTCCCCTCTCTTAAAAAAAAAAAAGAAAGAAAGAAAGAAAAGGAACCAGTATGAAAGCTGTAGAATAATACTGTAAGAAAAGAGGGGCAAGTAGTACCCTCACTCTAAAAGTGTTTCACCTCAGCTGAAAAATAATGGCCAGTCCTGCCACTGAATTCAAAGAAAGAACTTAAGAAAATGCAAAACTTGGGGCTGGAGCCGTGGCTCAGCGGTTTTGGCGCTTGCCTAGCAAGCACGAGGACCCAGGTTCAAACCCCAGCACCATGTACACAGCTGAGTGTTGGAGCAACGAAGGCCATGTGAAAAACTCAATAAAATTATTACAGGATTCAAAGTCAAATTAAAACAATAAAGATAAGTACAAGACATCAAAAGCACAGAAAAGGATAAGGAGGACAATTTTTTAAAAATGAGAGAAGCTGGGGCTGGAGCTGTGGCTCAGCGGTTACAGTGCTTGCTTGGCATGCGTGAGTACTCGAGTTCAAACCCGAGCACCACATACACAATGAAGTGTCTGAGGAATGAAGGTCACATGAAAAACTAAATAAAAATTGCTTCTCTCTTTCTCTCTCTCTCACTTCCTTTTTTCTTTTAAAAAAAAAATGAGAGAAGCTAACCATTAGAAAGAATATAATAGGTTCAGAAAAGAGAAGAGATCTAACTTAACAGTGTCCCTGAAGAAGAGAACTGAATAAAACTAAAAACTTAAATACATAAAGAATTTAGAGGTGGAGATTTGAAGTGATGGATTCAAATTGTGTGACAAGAAAAATTGTCACAAAACAATCGACACTGAAGCATTTTCTAGGAAGATTACTACACTTTAAGAATGAAGAAGGATTTCTTTGGACATCCTAGGCAAAGTCCTCTTTAAGAATGGAAAAGAAGTTAGGCTAGCCACATTTGGTGACAAGGCAGTGGAGAATGTTTAGAAATCTACAAATATTATAGTTTGTGTTATACTTTTAAGTACCTGGGAGTATACTTGAGCAACTGTAAGGTTTCTATGGAAAAAATAATGCTGATGAACATGGGACAAGACTTGAAAAATGAAAAGGTATATTCTGTTCTTGGACAGCAAAGTTTAGTGTCTTAACAATGTCCATAAACTTATATGATCCCTGTTAAAAATACCACAATAGAAAAAAAAAATACCACAGCCGGGCAGCAGCAGTGACTCAGCGGTTCGAGCACTTGCCTAGCATGTGCAAGAACTCGTGTTCGGCCTCCAGCATCACATACACAACTAAGTGTTGGAGAAATTCAGTGGTATTGAGACCAGAAAACAGATGGAAAAATAAAACAAAACAGAAACCAGATTCTCCATCTTAAATCCTGTGCTAAAATTCCAGATGAATAAAAGAGGTAAATATACAGCTGTAAAGCATGAAAGAATTTTGTAGTCTTGTTGTGGGAAAGCCATAAAAGTAGGAATAAACAATACTATATAAAAATACTTTGGTAAAACCAACTGACCTCACAAAGCCAAAAAACAAGTAACAGATTGAATAAATACATCCAATGTTGTAGACAACACATCTTTTAATATATAAAGATCAACAAGTCAGCAGCTACCCAACAGAAAAAGGAAAAAGAATATGAACAGTTCCTAGAAAAGAATAAATTGTTCTTAAGCGTATGTAGAGCTGAACCTCATTAAGAAAAAATAAAGTTTCAGCCAGGTAAGGGAAAATCAAAAACGTTAGTAACACACATTGAGTATATACGTAGCTTCTCTTGACCTTGTGGAGGTCATCTAGCAGTTAGTATCAATTTTAAATGAACTTACAACCCAACAGCTTCAGTTTTAGGAATCTATCCTACAGCTGTGCTCACATGGTTGAAATGACTTACGTGGAAAGATATTAATTTTAGCATGATTTGTAGGAATAAAATATGAAAATAGGGAAATGGTTGAACAAATTGTGGTACGTTCATTCAACTATTAAAAGAATGAATTAGGGACTGGAGCGGTGGCTCAGCGGTTACGGCACTTTCCTGGTAAGCACGAAGACCCGGGTTCAAACCCCAGCACCACATACACAACAAGTGTTGGAGCAATGAAGGCCATGTGAAAAACTAAATAAAGTTGATTCTCTCTTTCTCTGTCTCTCTCACTGTCCTTCTCTCTTTAAAAAAAAAAAAAGAATGAATTAGCTGGTAATGAGGGCTCACACCAGTGACTTGGGAAGCCGAGGCAGGAGGATAACAAGTTTGCAGCCAAACTGAGCAATTTACTAAGACCTTGCCTCAAAATAAAAAAATGAAAAGGGCTGAGGATGTGGCTCAGTGATGAAGCATCCCTGGGTTTCTATCCCCAGTATCCAAAACAAACAACAACAACAACAAAAGGAAAATCCATAAAAATAAATAAAACTTTTAAGTTTGAGCAATAAAATGATCTAGAAGGCTAGGGATATAGTAAAGCACTTGTTTAACTTGCACAAAGCCCTGGATTCAATCCCCAGTGCCTCCCCCCACACACAATTTTATCAGTCATCTCCTTTTCTTTTGGACTTCTTATCAAGGAAATTATATGCAGATCATAACAGTCAAAAGGGAAACCTAGCATCACTATTAATAATTGATCAAGCACCTCTAATATGGTGTTGCTCCCTGGTAAACTAAGTTAGAAAAAATGCACCTTGACCTTGAAAGTGAAGTGAGACTTTTCTGCATTTTTACCTCTAATTAAAGGACAGATCCAGCCTGACCTTTCCCAGAGGTTGTAGGTTCTGAGAAGCTGGAGTAGAGAATGGACACAGGCTGATTTGCCTCCTCACAGGAGCAGAGGGAGCAAGAGAGCAGTGAACCGTGCGTAAGGGAGAGTGGTCAGGCCCGCAGGAGCCAGGCCCACTTGTGCTTTCGCCATCACTTCAACAATTCTTCCTCTACTGGGTAGAGTTAGTTACAAGTGGGGATGGAAGATCAGGGTCCTTCATCTTAAGTATTCTTCCTATGGGGAAGAGGGGTATAAATACATCCTTCCTTTGGGCATGGGTGGAAATACGGAGTAGAGGGAGAGGAGTTTAAAGAATAAAATTGCTGGGGCCGGAGTGTTCGCCCAGTGGTTATGGTGCTTGCCTGGCATGTGCAAGGATGTGGGTTCGAACTCCAGCACCATGTACACAATGAAGTGTTGAAGCAACAAAAGCCACATGAAAAACTAAATAAAACTGATTCTCTCTTTGTCCCTCTCGCTTAAAAAAAAAAAAGAAGAATAAAATTGCTGCTAACAATTTGTCATAGCACAGTTCAAACTCTAGGTGAAACAGATAAGGGAAAGCAAGTACTGCCAGACTTTTCTTGGTAAGTAGCAAACATGAATAATTTTTGAAATAATGGGGGCTGGAGCGGTGGCTCAGCGGTTTCGGCGCTTGCCTGGCAAGCACGAGGACCTGGGTTCAAACCCCAGCATCACGTACACAACTAAGTGTTGGAGCAACTAAGGCTATGTGAAAAACTAAATAAAGTTGTTTCTCTCTTTCTCTGTCAAAAAATAAAAAAAATTTAAATAATGGAAAAAACTGAAAATATAGTCAAAGATCTATGTCCTAATGAGCACTACACCTTGGAGTTTATAAGCTCATTTACCAAAGGAAGCATGCAACAGATAAAGGCACAGTAGCCATCTATAAGAGTTCCTACAAATCAGTAAGAGAGATAAAACACTAGTAGAAAACTGGACAGATGTTCTAAATCTTGGGCAAGATGTTTAACCTTTCTTTTCCTCTACTTACTCTCATGGTGATATTGAGGATTAAGTGAGGTGATTCACATAAAGCATTCACAGTGCTTACAGATGGTTCATCGTATGCTCTCGATATTAATTATTGTTAGTTAAATAAAAATAGTCAATATATTCTCAGCTGCTGGGGGGCCAGCCCCAGCTGAACTGGGGTCCCTGAAGGAGGAGTGGAGTCGTTGGTACGGAGGAACGGCTGGAACCTCCGGGGCAAGTTGCAAGCAGACACAGTTCCCTGCTTGAGCAAAATGCCGTCTGTTCTTTATTGTTGAACATTTTTATACAGGTGCACAAACAAGCCTTTCATTATCAGCTTCATTATACAATTCTCTTTTCAGTTTCCCAGTAAACTTAAAGCATCAACCATTAGTACAATTCATGCCCTCGACTTCCCCACCATAATGACCATATGTAACTATTTGGTTTAAACTGTTTCAGAGCACCAGACGTAAAAATACTTAAGGTATCATCCATTGGTACAATTCATGTCCTCGACCTCCCCACCGCATTGACCATATTGTTTAAACCTGCATTTACAAAGGACAGAGACCAAACACTTCACCGAATTCTGCCTCCCTAAATTCCTTTAGATGTTTCTGCAAACCATTACCTCACTAGATAAGAGAAGCC
>PVKS010004736.1:0-58147 GCA_004027875.1 Aplodontia rufa
GGAGGGGGGGGGGGCTTGATGAGAACAGACGTCTTAGCGGAAGGAGAGGTGGTCACCGCAGCAGAGGGATCGGGTGACCCACTAGGGACTGCAGTTCCCCTCACCAGCATTTCCTACCTGCCTCACAGGATCCAGAGCTGAACAGGGACTGTGCTTGCTCTAGAACAGTCCAGAAGAGCAGCTGGTCATTTCCACGCGACTCTGGGTCAGGAGGTCTGAGGAGGGGCCAGTGTTCAGCACATGGAGAGGATGCGGAGGTGTGCGTGAAGGGCACTCAGGCACAACCACAGACTGACCAGCAGGTGTGGGCATTCCCTGGCTCTCCCTGCAAGACCTGAGCACACCCGCTCAGCCACGACTGCCCTCCGTAAGGGGCTCGGCACTCGGCATGGCTGGGGACGTCAGTCCTGAGGCCCGTATTGTAGTCATAGCTGTGTCTGGAACTGGCCTCATGTCTGGTGTCCTGCAGACACTCAGAGGACATTTTCTGAATGAGCTAATTAGCAAAATCATCAGAGCTACCTTCATCTGACTCTCAGCTCTTCTGGGGGTAGCGGCACAGGAGCCAGGCGCTATTTGGGGTGAGAAGATGGCGGAGAGCTGTGGTCCAGGTGTTGAATGTCCCAAGGTCCTTGGGGAGGCACCAGTGGGCGGTGCTGGAAGCTTCACAGGTGGGGGGTCTAGGTAGAGGCCCTTAGGCCACTGGGGTGCCCTCCAAGGGGGCTGTGGGGCCCCACCCCTTCCTCCTCTTCTTTCAGTTTGCTCAGCCACGTCCTCCTGCCAAGACAGGACAGGCCACCTCCCTGCCGGCCCAAAGCCAGAGGTCCAATCATGCACGGTATGGAGTCTCTAAAACTGTGAGGCAGAGCCAGTCCTCTCTGTGCAGGCTAGTTGTCGCAAGTGCATTGTCATGGTGAGAGAATGGAGGAAAACCCAGCCTGGGCTGGGGCATCTTCACACAAATCAGCCAAAGTCCCTGGGCCTGAAGTCCCTCATCTGCAAAACAGACTGTAGTACCAATTTTTAAGGCTCTCAATAAGAAGTAAGTAGAAAGATCATTTAAAGATTTTTAAAACCAGACTAGAGCGGCGGCTCAGTGGTTACAGCGCTTGGCTGGCATGCGCAAGTGCGTGAGTTCAAAGCCCAGCACCCCGTACACATCACAGTGTCAGAGGAATGAAGCCACATGAAAAACTAAATAAAAATTGCCCCTCTCTTTCTCTCTCTCCACTGTCCCTCTTTCTTTAAAAAAAGAAAGAAAATTTGAGAATAATGCAGTATTAATACTACAAATGAATTCAAAGTCAGTAGTCAAAGACTATTTTCAATTGCTGAGCTGTAATTAAGAAAATATGACAAACACTAAGTCTTCCCAAAAAAGTCCTGAGCTGATCTTCCACACAAATATAAACACAAATTCTAGAGACAAAAAATCTGCAGACTAAGTCCAACGAAACATGAGAAGAATAATACAGTATGTCAAAGCTGAATTTATACCAGAATAAAAAATAATCAAATAAAGAAAGGAAGGAATAGAAAACCGAGAAAGAAAGTGCACTTTTTTGGAGAGTATAGATTTGTAAAAGAAACACACAGAAACTTTAAGGTGAAAAGACACAGTGACTGCAGTCAACAGTTAATAGACAGACTGAAGACCAGACCAGACCTGGTGAAGGGAGCAAGGTGGGGGCTCTGTCCTCTGCTGCACCCCAGATGGGAGCAAGGGAGGCAGCTGCCAACTGGCATGCACAAGAGCCCACGTGACAGCCTGTCCTCCCTGTGCTCCCTCGCCGGGTGCCCCACCTGCCCTTCAGCCTGAGCAGCCCCTCTGCACTCTTTGCTGGTGCCTGCATCTCCTGCCTGGTCACAGGAACACTGTTTGCAGGTGGCAGCCATGTGCACCCAGTACATCCCATGAACATCTATCACCTGTCACCTACCTTGGCCTGCGCACTGCAGGCACAGATCTAGACAGAGCCCCGTTCTCATGACGCACACATCTGGAGCTAGAGTGGGGTGCACACCATAACTAAGGTGCGCGTTCAGGAGGAAGCATCATTTGCGTCGAGTGTTCTGAAGCACCTGAGTCGGGTGTTCTTGGGACGCCCTCGGTGGCCATCCACTCTAATGTGGCCCTGAGTTCTCTAACTCGCTAGCCTATGGTCATACCTGGGACCTAACACACGGTCAGGCAGCACTGAGAGCAGAGGCCATCCGGCCCTTGTTTGCAACTGGATCTCCAGTGCCGGGGACAGGGGGACAAATGGTTTGAATAAATAAATGATTTTGGTGGCTTTTGGATGCAAGTGCTGGCCTGGCATGGCCTCTTGTTGGCCCGGCCACCTGCTGCTTGTGCTGTGCTGGTGAGCGCTCAGCAGCCAGCCTTGCAGAGAAGCAGCAGCCCAACGCACCTGGCCCCTAGCACCTGCTGGGGCCACGGGTAAAAGTCCCCACTGTGGGCCCTGAACAGGGCTGCACAGCGACACCTGCAGCTCTCCAAGGTCGACTTTCCCCCACAATCAAACTTGGTGAAGGTAGCCCCAAGGGCCGGTGCACCATGGGAAGCAGATGGGGCAGTCAGGAAGGCAGGCACTGCAGCTTGTTGGTTTTTAACCTCAGTTTGTATATGCTTTAATTAGTTGTAGATTCACAAAACTTAACGCTTAATCTGTTCGACTCCTGGCTTTGTAAACCTGCAAATGCAGCCCTGGGCTTCCGGGTGGGACAAACCAACTGCAGAGCAATTGCCAGAAGTGACGTGGGTTAAGAAAGGCCCTGTGCCCCGCTGTGGCTTCCACGATGCAGGAAGCTCCTTCGCTCTCTAGCACTCGGAGGCCAAGGGGCGGCAATGTGCCAGGTCCCGATGACCCCGAATTGGCAGAACTTCCCGGTGTGACCATGCCAGGCTCACAGCATCAGAGATGACGGAGGCCGCAGGCCAGGGCCCCAGCAACCCAGCAGCATAGTAATGCAGACCTTAGGATCGAGGCGGGAGGGAGTGTCTATCTGCTCGCCCCAGGGGAGAGGAATGAGAACCGTCACTTGTGGATTGTAATTGCTGAAAATCGGTTGTGATGTAAAAATCTAATCCTTTCTCCTCTTCCGCAGTCAAGTTCTACAGACAGAGAAATTATGCTTAATGCCAGTGTATTGAAGGTAAAAAGAAAATTCCATTCTCCCTTTGGGGGAAGAGGAAGGACATCTTTTTAGAGCTGTCAGAATTCACAAGCCATGATAAATTATTCTTTTTCATTACTGATTTATTAAGCTGGCTGCTTGGTGTAATGGCAGAAAAATCCGTTTAATTTTCATAGTATTAGACGACTGTGATTCCTGATATGCATCAGCTTGCGTTATTAAAGAAGGGAATGTGTTTAACATGAGGCATGAGGGTGCATTGCCACTGGATTCTTCCCAGGGCCGGCTTGAAGCACATATGTACCGTGGCCATCGACTGGTTGGAAATGAGACAACAGCCTGTTGTTGGGACAATCTCTATCAGGTGTGCAGCCCCAAGATTCTTTGGTCCTAGAGTGGTTGACGTGTATGTCCATTATGAAATGCCAAAAATGGGCCTGGAAATCCCAACCTGGAGTTATAGGATCCGAAGGATTTGTGGTCTAGGATTTTCAATGGAGTTCAGGGTTTTTAACCACGAACAATTGAACAAGATAATAGAATAATTGATGAGGCTCCAATTTGGGTAAACCTAGGATGTTCCAGGAAATGTCAAACATGTGTATATAACCATACTTTGCGGGCACCATCGGCACCCGCAGGAGAGCCGCGTGACCCTGCTCCCTTGCTGTCCCATGTCACCTCTCAGGGTCTCACACTGAATGGTGGGATTTCTTCATGCCATTGGCAGATTTTTTGTCAACGCACATTCGCCATGTCCTTCCAGTGGGGTGATTAACCTAGTCTCAGCCCTAGAGAAGGATTTAAACCATCCACAGAGACCGCTCTTTATAGAAGGTGCAGATGAGGTATGCAGTGTTCAGGTGGGAAAGACAGAGCCGCACTGTGCTCCGTCCACCGGGGGCGCCGGGGTAGCACCCATCAAGCAGGTGTGCTGGAGAGACTGGGGCTTCACAGAGTTTACCTGAAGGTGAATGAATCAGCATGGTGGCTTGATGCCTTTAGTGATGATATGTCACTGTATTGTGCTGCGTGAGCAGCTGCTACCCCATTTTAAGTGGCAGAATTTTTGTTTGCGGAGACATTGGGGATTGAACCCGGGGAGCATGACCACTGAGCCACATCTACAGTCCTTTGTATTTTTTATTTTGAGACAGAGTCTCACTACGTTGCTTAGAGCATCACTAAATTGCTGAGGCTGGCTTTGAACTTGCAAATCTGTTTCAGCCTCCTGAGTTGCTGGGATTACAGGTGTGGGCTACCATACCCAGCTAAGTAGCATGATTTCTAGACTGTTCTATTGGGCCTCATTTGTTACCAACTTCTAAATTTGCAGAAACTGGCTAGGTTATGTTCAACTGAATGAACTTGGGACTTGTGATCACATGCTAAATATTTCCTTTAGGTTCTAGCTGGGACACCCACTTTCCCCTGACTGCACTGGACAAGTGGGTGAGGCCATCCCTGGCATCCTCTGCTGTTGAAGTGGAGTTTATAATAGAATGGTGCCTTATGGTTAGAGCTGCCATGAAGACAAACACCACCTATTCTCCTCCATGGGTAGAGGGACACTGTCCTGCTGGTCCCCGCCACCCAGTGGCATGCCAGGTACCACAGATTCAGCGGTAACTGGTAGACAAGACCGAGTGGGTGACCACTTTTGTGGGGCTTACCTTCCCATAGGAGTTGGATTCACAAACAAATACATTCACATGGAGGTGGGTGCTTTAAAGGAAATATAGTGAGGGGGAAGGGACAGCAGTGATGTTGACACCAGCGGTGTGCGTCCCTGGGTGCACGGTGTGCGTCCCTGGGGGCACCCAGCATGCCTACGGCTGAGTCCCGGGGAAAGGAGGGCAGCAGAAGCCATCAGGCTGCACCGGGGGAGCCAAGGAGCACTGCAGGGACGGTCACGCGGGACTGACAGGAGCCTGGGGGAACCTGAGTTTTCTTCTAAGACAACCAAGGAAGCACTGAGGGCTTATAGAGAAGGATTTTCCATTTCAATGGGGGAGGGTGGAAATTAAAAGGAAAAAAGGAGCAGAAACAAAAATAACAAGGCCATCAATCTTTCATTAAGAGTGGCATGATCCCAATTTTAGACGGGTCACAGGGGCTGCAGAGTAGGAAAGGCAGGAGGACAGGAAGGCAAGAGGGAGAGCCGAGATCCAGCTGTCCCCTAGGAGGTAGGCTCGGACGTGGGGGTGGCCGTGGGTGGCCGTGCTCCTCCTCTGTTTGGGAGGTTGAAACCACAAGCTTTGCCAAGGGGCTGAACGTGAGTGGAGTGTGAGCTGGAATGCAGAACCACGCCTACATTTTGGGCAGGTAGTTGTCACTGGAGGAGGACAGGAAAGCAGCCTTGGGACAGGAGGGAGCTGTCGCCTTGGAGCAATGCTGAAGGAATGGCTTCGGCCTCCCCCTCCACTGTCACCGTCCCCTGATGTGTCTCCTTCCTGGTCAGCCCACAGCCAGTCCCCAAGACGGTTCCAGAGCACCACAGTGAAACTTCCAGGTGGAAAATCTTCTCCTACCAAGTGTCCCAGCCCACGTCAAGGGAGGGGCTGTGTGGACAAACCCAGTCCTCCTGGGCTGCCACCCGCCTGCTGGCTCACCGCCGGGCCCTTCCTTGGGAGACACCTGGAGGGTTTGGACGCAGAGTCGTCGGCCCAGTTTGCAGATGGGGGTGAAGCAGTAGCAGTTGTATTCACAAAACCCACTGATCCAGAAAACCATTATAGGGAAGGATTTTCCATTTCAACAGGGGAGGGGGTGGAAATTAAAGGGAAAAAAGGAGCAGAAACAAAAATAACAAGGCCATTAATCTTTCATTAAGTTAAAGGGATGAAAAGGAATCACTTAAAGTACCGTTCTTTCTTGCACCAGGAGCATGTGGCCCCCCGCCAGCTTCAAAGGCTCCGCAGAGAAGCTGGTTAATATTGTTGGCACAGGCCCAGGCTGCGGTTGACTTTTGCTTAAGTAGGATCTTTTTTCTTTTTCTTTTCTTTTTTTTTTTTTTTTTTTGCTTTTAAACAAAGAAAGCATGCGGGTCGGGCACTCATGGATGGGGGCACGAACGTAAAATATGTCGGTGTGCTGTGTGTGCAGCCCTTGGAGACGGGCTCTGCCAGCACTCGGCGCTTGTGCACCGCTGGTCTCAGCCTGGAGCAGCCTCAAAATTAAAAAAAAGTCTGCCCCAAAGAGCGTGGAGAACAGGGTCATTGTCCCCGTGTGCGCTCTGCGTTCTGTCTCTGTGGACTCAGGCCCCGTCCTGACGCGGCATCTGGGCTCCTGGTGGTCTTAGTGAAGACGGAGTTTGCAGGACAGAAAGCAAGCTGTCTCACTGGGCAGGCACGGTGCCCACGCCCGCAGTCTCACCTGTTTGGGGTCAGGGGTGTGTTATGTCGTGCTTTGAGAGGGTGAGCTCTTCAAGGGAGCGCCCTGCTCACCCAAAGCAAAGCCAGTGGGTGGGAGGGACAGGCTCTGGTGAGGCAGGAGTCCAGCCTGGCAAGGGTAAAGGGCAGTCAGGGCAGCACAGAGGGTGTGTATGCTGGGAGGCTGGGAGGACCTGCGCCTGGGGCCTCACCTGGAGGCAGCATGGAAAGCCTTCCTGCCACCTTGGAAGGCAGCCAACGATCACAGAGGAGGGAGCGAAGGAAGGAGGCAGGGGCTGCCGTTTTTTTTTTTTTTTTTTTTAGAGAGGAACTGAGAGAGTGTGAGAGAGAGAGAGACAGAATCAATTTTATTTAGTTTTTCGTGTGGCCTTCATTGCTTGGATACTTTGTTGTGTACGTAATACTGGGGTTTGAATCTGTGAACTTGTACATGTTGTGCAAGCACCATAACCACTGAGCCACCACTCCAGCCCCCAGGGGCTACCTTTTAAGAGACTGTATGAATGAGTTTCCCTTACATTGGTGAGTCTGTGCGCCCTTCTTGCTGGGTCCCGGTTTTCCCACTGCCCCAGGATGCCCCTGAGCCCATGACCTTGGCAATCCATGGCTTTTGCCCTCTGTGCATGCTGTCCCCCAGCCTGGTGACCATGGTGGAGTCCAATCAGATGGACCTGGCTCAGAAGCTGCCTTGCAGGGAGACATGCAAGCTGCTCAGGGCTGAGAGCTGCTGTTCCCGCCTGGTTACTGGGATCCACGACCATCTCCCAGGGCCACCCTGAGAGCTAATGCACAACTGGCCTGCAGACTGGCTCACCACCATTGTCACCAACAGCCATTGCATCTAGAACACAGCCGGTGAGGTGGCAGGAAATGGGTGCTTCTCCTGCAAGTGTTTAGTTTAGAAGAGGGATGTTGTGGGGTTCAGTTAATATCACACACACAGCCTTGAATCGCTTCTCATACCAGCCTGCATCTGTGTAGGGGACAGACAGCACCTCAGAAAGTAGAAGCAGGTCGGGAGCACAGGCTGTGCCATGGTCGGTCCTGCCTGTAGGGGCCCCCACACCGTGACAGACAGGTTGCTGGAGCCCTCCGGGGCTCCCCTCCCAGATGCTCCCAGCAGGCTCCTCACTGGTCTCTCTGCCCCACCGTGGCACCTGCAGGCCAATTCTAAGACAAAAGGCAGGTCAAAGGAGGACGCAGCCAGGCAAATGGTCCACAGCTGTCCAAGGCCAGCAGAGTAAAGTTGTGCCCTGTGTCTGGGCCTGGGGCCCCGTGCTGGGGCTGCCCACTCCTTCTTAACATCCTTTCCAGCCTTTGCTCTGTCACTAGCCCGTGCAGTCTCCAGGCTCTTCCTGCACCCTCGGCTCCCTCCAGCGCCAGCCAACGTTTGGTGAATGAATGAGTGTGTGGAGTGGACCAAAAAAACCTTTGTCATCACTAATAGTTGAAGCCTGAGCCACGTGGGTTACAATGTGCCAACAATCCTATAAAGGGGACAGCAACTGTATCCCATGAGAGTTTTGTGGAGAGGGGCTGAGACCCCAGGACACACCCTCAGCTCTCTCTGAAGCCCTGGCCAGCTCTGCCCAGAACAGTGGCCATGTGTCCATTCCACATTGCCCCTCTGGCCCCTATGGAAAGACATAGCTCCTTCCTCGACTCTTGCTTGAGCTAGCCCATCTTGTGGTCTCTTTGTTACAGCAACAAAGGCTTTATCATAACTGTGCTAACACAGAGTTGGCCGTGGGGGCAGGATCAACCCTCCCATGACAGACTTGAGTGACCAAGGAGGCAGCTGGATAAAAAGGTGAACATTTAAAGCTAAAGGATTGCAGGAGTATTTTCAGAATCCACCCTCACAGGAGGCTGATTTTAGTGACGGGGCCTTGGCATGCGGAAGAAACGAAAGGGATGTCCTGCTCCTGGGAGTGCATTTAGTTATAAATTCTTCCACTCACCCCGTGGCCCGTATTTCTAACTTGAGGTGGTTTTATTTATTTTATTTTTTCTTGTCTCAGATATCTAGGTCTGAAGATTGATTTAGAGTCCCGCTCCGTGGTCTGGTCAGCGTATTCCAGATCACATCCTGCCTGTGACAGAGAGGGTGTTGCTGTGACCCTGTCTCCTGGGGGAGCAGCCTTGCAGGTGAAGCAGGTCCCTGCCCAGGTATGGAATGATCACGTGTTACGGGGGCAGGGGAGGGTGTGGCTTGAGCTCAGGCAACCATAGAAAATGGTCCTGGCTTTCATTTGCTCCTATCACAGGGGCAAGAGCTGGCTCTGGCCTCAGAGAACTGCTATCTCGGGGGTGGGGTGCTGAATGCATCCTCTGTTTGGTTGCAGGCCCAGGAGCTCTTTGACACGGTGACCACAGCCAAAGTCACATCTCCAACTGCTTTGTACAGAAGACTGGCCAGCCTGGGTCCACCCACCCAGACCTCCCCAGGCCACAGGCACCGCACACCACCTGCTTTTACAAGGAAACGACCCATTGGCTACGCTACCCAAATAGCCCACCTGTCTTACCTTCGTACCATATGGTTATGACTTTTAATGCCTGCAAAGGTTTTCTCTTCTTTTTGGTCAGAAATGGAGGCTGCGAAGTATTTTTTCCAAATGGAGGAGGAAGTCCCCTGGTTAGCTTTGATGAAACTCAGTTAATCGGTGGTTCCAGAAAATGAGCTGTCCCGGGTGCAGTCATTTTTTTTTACCTCCCTCCTCCCATCCCCTGATCCCTTGCCTTTCTTCTGGGTCCTATATTGTTCCTAAAAAACCCAAATACAGTGACATAATTCTTATACCTATCAAGAACATTTTTTATCTATATGGCTATAGTATATACAGTGACATTTATAACTGCTTGGGATGTACCTTGCTTTATCTCAGTTCCAACATTTCCCCTTCTGCTCCCTTCCTATCATTCCTTGTTATTCTTCAAAATATTTGACAATGGGATTAAACATTTATGTTTTTGTGCAGGAATGCAGCATAGCTTGTTCAAATATCTTATGAAGTATCTTGCAACTGTATCTCATAAGTATTAACATTTTGCATTTCTGTTTTGTGGATCTAATACATGAGTGTGTCTACTTTACTCCCAAGCCTGGGTTTAGGTCCAGCCTCCACAAATGAGGGAAACCATTCGGCTCTTGCTTCTCTGGGTTTGGCTAACTTCACTCAGCATGATTTCTTCCATTGCCATCCATTTACCTTCAATAGATGCAATATCATGTTTCTAATAGCTGAGTAGAACTCCATTGTATATATACACCAGAGCTTTTGGATCCATTCACCCAGGGAGGGGCATCTGGGTTGATTCCATAATTTAGCTATTGTAAATTGAGCTGCTATGAACATAGATTTTGCTGTGTCACTGTAATGTGCTGATTGTAACTCCTCTGGGAAAATACCCAGAAGAGGAATAGCTGGGTCATACAGTAGTAGATCCAACCCTAATTTTTTGAGGAGACTTCATACGGCTTTCCAGCGTGGCTGGACCAGTCTGCAATTCCACAAACAGTGTGCTCGTGTTCCTATCTCCCCACTACCCCTCCAGCATTTGTTATTATTTGTATTCTTCATCTTTGCCAGTCTGACTGGAGTGAGGTGAAATCTTAAGATAGTTTTGATTTGCATTTCTCTGATTGCCAGTGATTTAGAACACTTTCTCATGTATTCATTGGCTTGCTCAGTGTCCTCTATTGAGAAGTTTCTGTTTAGCTCTCTGGCCCATTTATTGATTGAATTGTTTGTGTTTTTGTTATTGAGTTTTTGAGTTCTTTGTAAATTTTGGATGTTAGTCCCCTGTCAGAGGGATCACAGGCCATGATTCTCTCCCATTCTGTAAGTTATCTCTTGATTGTTTTGACTACTTCCTTAGCTGTACAGAGACTTCTTAGTTTAATGGCATCCCACTCATTGATTTTTTTTTAAGAGAGAGGGAGGGGCTGGAGCAGTGGCTTTGTGGTTTCTGTGCTTGCCCAGCATGCGTGAGTACATGAGTTCACAATGAGGTATCAGAGCAACAAAAGCCACATGAAAAGCTAAATAAAAATGTTTCTCTCTTTCACTAAGTGTAATTCTTTCACTTTAGGAGTCTTGTTGAGGAAGTCATTGCCAACTCCCATATACTAGAGGGTTGGTCCTAATTTTTCTTCTAGCAGTTGTATGGTAACTGGTTTAATTCCTAATTCCTTGATCCATTTAGATTTGGTTTTTGTGCAAGGTGAGAGATAAGGATCTAATTTCAACTTCCTGCAACTGGCTGTCCAGTTTGTCCAGCACCATTTGTTGAATAGGCTGTCTCTACTCCATGTCATATTTTGACCCCCTTTGTCAAAGATCAGGTGTTTAAAGATTTGTGGGTTTGTCTTAGAGTCTTCTGTTCTATTCCATTGGTCTTCATTCCTGTTTTGATACCAGTACCATGCTGTTTCTAATACTATAGCTCTATGGTGTAATTTTAGATCTGGGGTTGTGAAACCGCCTGTTTCATGCTTCTTGCTCGACAGTGTTTCGCTCTTCTGGGTTTCTTGTTCCATATGAATTTGAGAATTGCTTTTTCCACATAAGAGACAACCACTATGGAGTCTCCTGCAAGTCTAAACGTAAAGTCATTCTTCAGAAACTCTTGTGCGTCTGAGGCCGAGCTGTAAGACAAGTCTACCCATATGAAGGACCAGCCTTACACCCAAACCCTGGAGCTCCTGGCTTCGAAGATCCTCACACCTATGAATACAGGAAGCACAGGGCTAGCGGTCAGCAGGCTGCTGGCTGGAAATCCAGCATGGCTCCCTCTTCCATGTTCATTTGACAAGGGTTTGTGGAGAATCTGCTGTGTACCAGCACATGACTGTCCCTTCAAACGGCGCACTCAGGAGGACAAGAAGGCCCTCTGTTAAGTTCTCCTGGAAGGCGCAGAGAATCATGGGGCATACAGCGGACACGTCTTGGGAGGTTGGGAAGACTCACTCTTGCAGCTGAAGAATAAATGCGAAGTAGCCCCACAAACAGTAAAGTCCTCTTTACCCGAAGGAGCCAAGAGACCAGGATTGTGAAGGTGGAGGGTGCTCTGAAGAGTGACGGCGTCCAGGCTGGTCTGAGAGCCATGGCAGGGTGTGGGCTGGGTGGAAGGAGGCACTCTGATCGGCAGAGGGGTGGTGGGGAAGATTGCAGGATGTCTTGCAGATTCCTGGATACACCCTGGGTAGCTGTCCACTTCCTGTTGCCAGTGGCACAAAACCACAGACCAGGCCAGTAACAAAGAAAAGAGGTTTCATTTAGCTCATGGTTTTGGAGGTCTCCAGTTGAGGGGCTGCATCTGGTGACACCTTCCTGCTGGTGGAGTCCTGAGGCAGCCCTGGGCATCGCGTACGGACACAGGGAGTGCAGGATGCATTTTCTATCCTCTCCTGCTTCTTGTAAAGTCATCAGGACTCAGCTCCCCCTGAGGACCAGATCTGATCCATCACCTGGGCAGGCCCCATTGCTGAACTCTACTCTTAGCACCTGACAGTGGGGACTGTCAACATGAACCGTTGGGGGACACACTGAACCCACCTCCAAGCACAGCACCAAGCTAAGGAACCACGGGAAAGGGCACTGGCAGGAAGAGGGGCCCAGCCAGGATACCCAGCGTCCAGGAGAAGGTGTGAGCTGCTCAGTCAGACCCAAGGCTCTGTAGCTCATACACACAGGTCCCTGAATTGTGCTGTCACCAAAGGATGGCATGTGAGGCTAGGGGAGGGGACAAGATCACACCATTCGCTGGTGTGACAACAGAAGTGGATGTCCAGTTTCCTGTCACTGAAAGAAGGAAGCATGAAGATGCCAAGATGGGAGAACATGATGGTGGGCTACAGCTGCATGGAGAGGCGAGGGAGGCGCGGGTGGAAGGAAACAAGGGGCCCAGCACTTGGAGAAGAAGGGCGGTCCCCACACAATGGATTCTCCAGGGACCCAGGGCCTGGCTCCCATGGGCTGGGGAGAGCGGGGGCAGGATTGGGGAGGTCGGGAGCGCAAGGGGGTGGGGTACAGAAGGCTGCAGGAGCACTCTTTCTCGACAGGAGGGACTATGTTAAAGGTTCCTCCACGGGTGTCTGCAAGATTCCACGGGGCCAAGAAGGCTAGACATGCATTCCCTGTTGGCCACAGTTGAGAGTAACGCAACCTCCACGGAGCCACGCAAGTGCATCTGCACCTTGCACGATGGAAGTGCATCCTCCTGCACGCAGACGGATTCTTCAAAACCCAGCAGCAACGCCCGGGTGAGCAAGAGCACACGTCACCCATGCCCTGTGGAGCCAGAGAAGGCCAGGTTTATACCTGGAAGCTCCTTCAACCTGACCCAGCCTTGCTTCCTTTCTGTGACCCCCATAAGAGGCCATCCTGCCTCTGCCTGGAAAGCTCTGGGGACCAGGTGCTCACAGTTCCCACAAGGAGATTGTCCAGGAACACTCTGACTTCTGGAATGTTCTCTGTTATATGAGGCCCTTGAGTGGTTTCCCTACAATTTCTGCTTGGGGCAATGAGAACAGGTTTTGAGATCAAACTTCCCGGGGTCGAATCCCTGCCCACCCACTAACAGGTCACGGGCCCTGGGAAGGCACCTGCCCTTGTCCCCTCAGCCTCCTTGTCTGGACACTGGGCCCCACCCCAGACGCCACACCACAGGGCTGTTGCCGGGCATGAGCTGAGGGACAAAGCAGCACAGGCAGGGATCTGGAGCAGGGATCTGGAGCAGAGCTGGCACCTGGTACACACTACCCAGACCGGGAAGCTCCGGAACTCCCAGTAGCCTTGGCGCGTTCTGACCTTTCAGTGACTTCCAGGCAAGGTCTCTCTGTGCTGAACAGCGTCAGTGACTTCACATCCTCCACCCTCTCGCTCATGCTCCCTTGGGCTCCGTTCATTGGTCCTCCTTAAGCCCCAGTTTATCTGCCCCCAGCTTCAGAGGGCGATGGTGGCCTAGGCCTGAGCACTTGGGGTGGCACACCCTGTGTCCCCCACAAATTGCAGGGCTGGCTTCATGGGGCTTGCTCCCTCGCGCCTCTGAGCTACCTCAGCTCTTCTGTCCTGCAGCCACAGCAGGGTGCTGAGGCTTGCTGAGGTCCCTGAGCCTCACCTGTGCTGCTCCCATCTTAGAGGACACCCTTCTGCAGATCAGCCACTCGAGGTCAGATCCCGCTCCAGCCCATCTGCAAACTTCACGATGCCAACAACCTCCCTCACTGCTGTAATGATGACGAGGATCCACTTGGTGCCCACGCCTGGCGCTGTGCCCAGCTTGTGAGTGCGACGTCTGCCATCAGCGTGGGGCACCTGCTGGGGCTAAGAGCCTGCTTCTGCTCCAGCCCAGTGCACCTATTAGGACTATATACGTGAGCTCAGTAGGAAGCATGCAGGCTGCAGGCTACTTAGGTGGCCACAGAAAGCTGAGTCCAGCTGGACAGGGCAGTGCAGGAAATCAGGACCCATGGGTGCACCTGCCTAGAGGGCTCCCGACCACCTTGCTCTCGCGTTCCAGAAGCCTCCCAAGCCTCCACAGATGCGCTGCTCTCCACATGTCTTCCCTCACACAATCCTCTCCCAAGCCACCCCAGGAGCAGACTACAGGCGTGGCTCCAGGTAAAAGGCTGTACAGCGCCTGCATTCCTGCATTCCCGCCACCCGGCCCCTCCGCAGGTTCTCCTCTCTCTGTGTTGTCACCGGCGAAGGTTCAAGTGCTGTGCCCAGCCCCATGTTCCCCATACGCCCCAACTCCCCCTGCAGGATTCTACAGAGCCAAGATTTTCAGTGGCACACATATGTCTGTGCGGCGGAGCTGACTGTCACTGTCTCTGAGTTTCACAGTCTCAGAGTGTTTAGATCCGGGTTCCGGCATAGCATTTGACATTTCCAATCCTCATGTTACCCATGAGTCTGCTGGGAGTTCACATAAAGTATCTCTAAGTTGTCTAGGAGGAGGGCTGGTGCTGCGGGGGAGGCTTGCAAGCAGGCCAAAGGACAGTCCCTGCACAGGGAGGTGTCTTCAGCATTCTGATGAACCTCCCATCTTGTTCCCATTCCTGAGTTATCCTGCACAGCTCAGCAGCAGCAGGGTTTTGCCCTGGAGAAAACCACGCCAGGAAGGCACCTGGGGGACCCTGGGGTGCGGCAGGCTAAGGGTGGTGGTCCCATCTCATGCCCGCACTGAGCCAGCAGCTCCGGGATGAACCTGCCACCAAGGTCCTGGACTAGATACCTATGGTGGAGCCTCCTACCTGGGCTCTGTCCCCACTGCCCCCACCACAGCAGGCTGCTCCCAGGGCCCATGGTGTTTGTGCCCTTGGAAGGACTCTGGGGCTGGTCCGTGTCAGACCTACTCCTTCACCCCACCGTGGTTCTGTAGGTTGGCAGTCATGTTGACTTGAAAGGGGGGAATAGCTTTCCCATTACTGCTGCCCACAAGCTGTACCTGGCTGGCTGGACCCTGGGGACAGGACACTGGGCACAAGACACAGGGAAGACTCTGACAGCATAGGGAGTTAATCACTTCTGTGAAAGACCTCGAATACAAGAGATGTGTGCAATCCGTCCCCTTTCTTCCATGCTGAGCTGCCCAGTCATTCAGAAGCAGAGAAGAGGGCTCAGCTGACGCACCCCGGTGACACCCAGTGCTGGCATTCCCTGCACCCAAAGGAAAGGACAGGTTCTGAAGGAAATTCCATCTTGGAAACAAATGTTGGAGAAATCTGCTGCCTGAAGAGGCCCAGGTCCTTCTCCTTTCGCAGGTTAAAGGCAAGTTATCAAAACCAGCAGAAAGCCTGCCGGGGTCTCCGCGTGGGGCCAGCCAGTCACCCTGCAGAAAAGCCGCCACGAGAGGAGGCTGTGTTCCACCGCGCGAGAAGCCCAGGAAAGGAGGGCACGCTCTGCACCAGGCTTGCGGGAGGTTTCCAGGGCTGGTATTTATCTTAGATCAGAACGGTGTACAAAGCAAAGCCCCTTTACAGAACGCGTGCCGTGTAGCAATCCTAGAGATGACCTCCACAATTCCGGGCCGGACAGAGATGTTGCTTTTGTAGAAAAAAATAGAACTCTTTAATCAGCTTTAAAAAAACATAGCGAACACTCACTTCTCTTATTTAAAAGTTTAACTTTACTTTCATCAATTTATAATCAGAGTTCCTCTGGTATGTTTGATTCCTGACAAACAAGGATAAAAGTCTTGTGCCCCCATTGCTAATGAGATGGTAAAACAGCAGGGATCAAGTTTTTAATTACTACGGGCGATGCACTGGAGAGGTGCGGACGGTATTTTCTATTGCATGTCTAAGTCGTAACTCCAGGCTTATGACAGTCCTGCTGGGTTCTATTGCCTTTGATGATCACTCATTCTTGTCTCCTGAGAACATACAAAAATTTCTGAGCTGGACTCCTGGGGGCCTGGCAATTATTGGCGTAACCTGGTACAGGTTCACCTCTCCAACCGTCCCGGCTCAGTACGGATCCAGTTTCTTAATGCTCACCATTCTATCGAGAGGGAAATTGGACTTTCAAAGTGTCTGTGAACTCTCCTGCTCCGCTGGCACCTAGCCTCACGCTGCCAGCATGGGTCCCCATGAATAATAAAATACTTAATTGAATTGGGAGATTTCTAGTACATAATTTTCCATTTCTATCAGTCATGCTTGAAAGTTTTTTTTTTAAAAAAAACGTATTTTTATACGCATTTATGGGCATACATTACACGTGTCACTCTCAGCTGTTTGAACTTGTTTCTCACACTGCTGCCTTTGCTGCTGAGAACAGTTGACAGTTGGAATATATGAGGTGCCATCTTGGGTCCACCGTGAAGACCCTGTGTTCTTGCCCTGTTTGGAATGGGCTCTGGAAGAGGGTTCCCTGCACGCCCCCACACCCCTTGATGGATAAGCACTCAGCAGATGAGTTTACTTGAAACCCTGTTTTCAGCCATGAAAACCAGAGCCTAGAATTAATTAGTGGGACTTGTGGGCAATCGCCAAGCCAACCCACAACCAACCACACTGCTAGTGAACCAGCCCCTCTCAGCCTTTGACCACACAAGCGATTTCTACACCATGAAGCAGGAATGAAGCACAGGCCTGGACCAAGGCTACCAAGAGGTGGAAGTGACTGAGACTTTCCCCACCGCAACCTGGCGGCCAGGCCACAAAAGAGGAGACTAACATTCACCAAGTTGGTGAAGTCTTCTTTGCCCGTACCCCAGAATCCTAATTTGCAATGCCCCTTAGAGATAAGATTATTTTTTGTTTGTTTTTTTTTTTTTAAGAGAGAGAGGGAGAGAAAGAGAGAAAGAGAGAATCAATTATATTTAGTTTTTCATCTAGTTTTTGTTGCTCCAACACTTCATTGTGTGTGTGGTGCTGGGATTTGAACCCACATCCTCGCGCATGCCAGGCAAGCATGGTAGCTGTTGAGCCACCTCTTGAGCAATTCTCATGTTGAAACGGGAGGCTGGTGCGCGGCTGTGCTCTGTCCACACAGGGGAGTGAAGCTGTAGGTGTCCCTGCTGGTGCTGGTCAGGGCAGGGCAGCTGCTCTGAGTCCTGGCCACCAGTGCTGGGTGCAGAATGCTCCCCAGTCCTAGAAATTCCAGTGGGTGGGCCGCAGGGATGGTGCCCCTGGAACTCAGGCACGGCTGATTGGACCCAGCAGCTTTTTCTGCAGCTGGCAGACCAGTCACCTGACCCTCCAGGTCCTGCGGACAGCCTGGCAGGGCCCACTGCAGAGACCTGGGGGCTCAGCCAGCCTCGCCTGGACAGGGCTGTCTCACTCCACCCCCGTTCCCTGGGCTGGAAGAGGTGAGACGCGAGGGTTTGGACAATGCGGTTCTCACATGCAAAGCTTTGCTGTTGCTGAGGTTGTGCTGGGACCTCATTTCACCCTCCGAGTCTTGGAAACTAGGGAGGCTGCTATGATTGACATGCGGGGACACAGGTTCACAGACATGAGTGGCCGCGCTGGAGGTGCAGAGCTAAGAGCTGGGAGCAAATGCTGGTCTTATTTCCCTTCTCTGATTACACAGCGCGCTCACCTCGATTTACAAAGTCGGTTGTCCTCTGCAGCAGCCGTGAGAAGGCGGTCTACGTGGCAGATAAAGTTCCCAAAGACACCACACAGTTTGCGTTATATAACTTGGACGTGAATTCGACCAGACAACACGCGTCACCTAAGCCATGCAAAGCTTTCCTGGTTTTAAAGATCACTCACAGATGTGATTTGAAGTGTTCAACAGCTGGTAAAAGGTGCGCACAGAGAGCATAAGGAGCCCCAGAATCAGAGTGGTAGATCTGGAGGTTTGCTGACAGGTCCTCCTCGGCCCAGCCCGGGATTATAGACAGCGCCAGCTGTCTGCTGATGGTGGCGTCGCTAGAACCTCACGCTCTTAGGTGGGCTAACATTACCTTCAACACACATCACCCAGAGTAGCAGTGCGGCAGAAACACTGAAGACCCTTTTCAAAAGCAATCTCCCCTCATGTGTTAGACCCAGCAAAGGTTTAGCAACATATAACCTAGGCCAACCATAGACATGGGTGCGGGGGAGCGGGAGGGAGGATAAGGAGGGATCTAGGGAGACAATCAGCAATGTAGCACACTCTTTACCCCCCTGAGAATCCAAATAATGCTCATGTAATCATTTAATTCTGGAAAATTCACAATCTAAGCATTTATACTACTTGTGGGGTGAAATACAGAAGAATCAAGAGACGGGTGTGAGCAATATGGGGGTAACTCTGGTTTAAGAACAAATGCATATCATATTGTTACTTTATATGCATTTATGATTGTACAATAACTCAACTTCTTAATAAAAATTTTTTGAAATAATAAGCAAAAATAAATAGATAAAAATATTTTCCCTTCAAGAACAGCACTTTGGTTGGTCAAGTTGCTCAGTTATGAGAATTTTTTAGCAAAACCATTTAATAAATGGTTTACGTTTGTAGCAGGAAGGTAAGAACACATCACCTCGGGGTCAGATCTAAACTAGTGATGGACATTGGTGAACTGGGCATAAGGGCTTCCACGTAGCGACACCAGTGGCCACAGAGCTGACCAATTCCTGCAGACCGTCAGCCACCGTGCTCAGAAACCCAAACACCATCCTCCCCCTCGTCAGCTGTTTTGCTAAGCATGGTTTCTGTTACCCAAGGTCAGGTACAGTCTAAAAACAGTAAACAGAAAATTCTAGGGGAAAATTCATAAGTTCTAAACAGTGAGCCGTTCCGAAGAGTATGTTGGAAACTTGCCGTGGCCTGTTCTGTGACACAAGCCACAGCTTTGGGCAGTGTGTCCACACTGTGTATACTACCCACCTGCCACATTAGCCACCTCAGTTATGAGATGCTCTGTTGTTCAGGTGGCCCTCAGGAAGTGGTTCTAAGCCGTGGTGTCACAGAGCCCGCGTCCAGGTGGCTCTCGGGAAGTGGTCTGATGGCAGGGTCATCGGCCTCACTCACTCTCCACGTAGGCTGCGACCTCTCCCATCCTAAGGGTAAGCACGGTGCAGTGGATGGAGAGGCAGCCCCCATCCCAGCGAGGGTTGGGGTGTCTTTTCTGTTGCTAATCCTCTGCTGCGTAGGTCAAGCTCCATCACAGGTTGTAGGGATGGGAAGAACCACAAGATACACAAGCCCAGCGCTGGCTACAGCTTTCGCATTCGCTGGGGGCGTGGAAGAGGTGCCCCTGGCTGGGGAGACTTCTGCACACTCTCTGGGACCCAGGCAGCAACAGTGAGGTGGGAGTGCCGCTCCCCTCCCATTCTGCTCAATCAAGACAGAAAGGAAACTGGGGTGGCCCTGGTGAGATCTTTGAAACACACGTGTCCCCAGGAGCTCTAGGTGCACTTGCTTTCCGATTAGTGGGCTTTAGTTTTAGAACACTTTTCGTTTTAGCGACACCTAGCAGAGAGTGCAGCAGGATGCACTGTCCCCACACACTGTGGCCTCCTCCTCCACCAACACCCACCCCATTGGCACGCTGGCCAGGAAGCCACCCGGAGGTGAGATTGCACTTACTCTTCCCCTGGAACTTTCTGAATTTGCTGCCTGCACAGGTACTACCTGGTTAAGAGAATCACATATGTGCTAAAATATAGAACAGAAATCATGCTGAGCAACACAGAGAGTCAAGGGCCGAATGTTTTCCCTCATTTATGGAGGCTGGAGCTGAACCCGGGCTTGGGGGAAAGGTGGTCAGTCTCATGTATGAGACCCACCAAAGGCAGAGCAACATATAATCTAGGGAGGAGGAGATGGAGGGAGAATAGGGAGGGATCTAGGGAGACAGTGAACAAAGTAGCTTACTATTTCCCACTCTAAGAATCCAAATAATACTTCTGTAATCATTTAAATCTGGAAAATTTACCATCTAAGCATTTATATCGCTTGTGGGGTGAAATACAGAAGAATCAAGAGACTGGGTGTGGGCAATGTAGGGTAACTTGGTTTAAGAACAAATGCATATCATATTGTTACTTTATATGCATTTATGATTGTACAATAACTCAACTCCTTGATAATTTTTTTTCAAAATACAGAAGAAGAAGAAGAAGCTTTAGCTCACCCGTGTAAAACAGGCACGAAGTCCCCGGAAGCCTCCCAGGCGAGGTGAAGACACCCTTGACCTCCACACCTTCTTCAGAGGAGTCTTGGGTCTGGACGTCTGGCTGAAAGTGGATTTAGACATCGCCTCCAAGCCTAAGACGCTGTAACTTCCCACCCTACCCCCAAGTAGAGACTGGTTTTCCAAGTTAAAACGTGAGGCAGAGAAATTTAGAAAGCATTGAACCGAGGAAAGCCGCAGGGCTCACGGGGCCACTAGCCTGCACATGCTGCAACTTCCTGAGTCCTGAGACTGCCAGTGGCTTCCCAAGGGTCCTGCCTGCTAGTGTCCCCTGCATGCTTCTACTACCCACAAAAGCACCTCAGCGTTTGTTTCTTTCTTGGAGGGAGGCGCTAGGGATTGAACCCGGGGCCTCTCACCTGCTGGGCACCTGCTCTGCCACTGGGCCACATGCAGCCCCGCAGAGAGCCAGCCTAGCCCCTGGCGTAGCACGTGCCTCCGCAATGCCCCATGTTGGCCTCTTGGACTGGTCGTGAACCCTGAGGCAGATCCAGTGGTCTTTGGCTTCTCCTCTTCTAGACCTGCAAATGGGCAGGTCTGTTTCCTCTGCGCCCTGGGGGAAAGACTGAAGGGACACTCCCGTTTTGGTCAAAATTGACCCAAAGCCAGGGCTGAGGCTCTGGCGGACAGGTCCACAATTGCAGTCAGGAGCAAACAGTGCCTGAAAGTGATTTGCTCTGCAACCCCACGTAGAGAAGATTCCATGAGAACGTCCCTGCAGAGAAGGGGATGGGCTGAGCTGCTGACAAACAGACGCGGCCAGCGTTGTTTACGACAGCCGCACATTCTGAATAGCAAATTGCTCAACAAATTCACAAAGAAAAATTAAATCATCTGGTTGAGCAAAGGTCTGGCGTGCAGAGCAGTCCCCTGCCCAGGGCCAGGGAGATGAAAGCGCTTTCGCCGGCCATTTGCAGGGGCGCTAACGCACTAGGGCCGCGGAGCCCACGGACAGTCACACCCAGGAGCACTTGGAGACGAATGCGGATCCGTGTGACTTTCTCCCTGCTATGCTAAAAATGCATTCGATTTTTTCAAGCATGCTCCGATTAAAGAGGGCACATCTGTTTTAAGTCCCCTTCTATGAAAATTACTGAGCTTCCTCAGCGTGCCTATCTTTCAATTTCGAAATTCTTTGTAGCAATAACTTGAGATAATAACCAACCATATTTCTGGCCCCTTTAAAAAATAAAGGGGGGAGGAAGAAAGAAAGAGCCGTGGGCCGTTCTGGAGCTTTGAACTCCCTGTCTAATCCTCCCCCTTTGGGCCTGGGTGGAAAGGGCCCCTTCATTTGCGTTTAGAATGGCTGAGCCGCCTGGATTAGTGCTGGCCTCGCAGCCCTGCAGACAGGCCCAGCTTGAGGCTGGGCCTATTCATCAACTGCCCTGCAGGGGAGAGCCCTCCTCACTCCCAGGCTCAGCAGCAAAATGTGTTTCCCTTTGCTTTTCAAGTCCTCCCCCTCCCCCAGCACCCTCCCCCAGGCCCCTTCCCAGTCTGGGGGAGGGGATCCAGACCATGGATACCCGCCCCCAAGCTGCTCTGAACAGCACAGAATGGGCAGGCTTTATTCACCCTCCGCCTTTCTGCTTTGAAACTTGTTTCAGGCTCAGGTTGTCCTCAGAGGGAAAGGGGACCTCCCCGCTTCTTGCTCCGGTTCTTTTCCTTGGATTGATGTGTGACGAGGACAGCATGCTCCCGGAGGTGCTGGCGCAGATCGCAGATGCGAGGGGGATTCCTGGGGGCACAGTTTCTGGGGATGCCCACCAGGGGTTCGGTTTGGTGGTTCTCAGCAAGAGGCACAGCAAATGAAGATGCAGACATTTTGAACAGCTTTGAAAAATGGTCTGAGAGGGACTCCTCAATGGCCAAGTCACCTCTGTGTCCTGCTTCACTCCGGTGCCTCCCCATGCCTACATGTCCACACTGTTGATATGGAAGTCCCTGGACAAGGCCTGCAAGGTCAAGGATGACCGTCCCACTAGAGGTCCTCTGTGTGGTGTATCTCGCTCCCTCCAGGCCCTCCATTGGAAACAGAAGTGAGGTGACAGTGTGGGTGGTCCCCATCATCAGTGCCCAGAGAGACATGCAGCTCTCAGGCCCTCTTGCCTTGGAAGTATGGACCTGAAGTTTATTTGCAAAAAGAACTGACCAAAAAACTCTTGCCCACAGAAGACAAATACACCTACTACATTCAGGAAGGCTCCAGGTGGGTCACATGATGTGTTGAAGACAGCCTGCTTCCCACGAGGAAGCTGCACAGCTGGTTGGCTCTAGAGGAGGGGTCTACAGAAAGAAGAGTGCGCAACTGATTACAGATGTCGCTTGTTACATGTGCAAGAGTCACCGGAGCCTTCACCCAGAAGCCAGTGAACACAGCCACCACCAAGAGGAACACAGCCTCCACCGTAGAGGCCACATCAGAGGCTGTAAGAAGTAGAGGACAGAAATACACATGCAAACTGCTAAAAGTAGTGTTTTTTTCAGGTATCACTGAGAGCAGAACAATCAGTGGTGGACAGGAACCACTGCCGGGTCTCTGGAGGGAGAGGTCACAGCTGGTGAGGAAGGCTCAGGAGGGGAGACCAACTGGAGGCAGGGAGTAGGTGGCAAGAGGAATGGGGTCCGGCCTCCAGGTGGCATTCTGCATGTTCAGTACACAGGAATCGCTGGGATGCTGAGGAATCCCACACTCTGATACCGGTGGATGTGGAATTCTGCACTTCGAGCAGGTGACGTGATGCTGTCACCCTGAAGCCACTTAGGGCACCAGGATCAGAGTGGTGGCCTTAACCTGGCATCACTGGAGTCACAGTCACATGTTCAGTGCCCCTAGGGTTGCAGTGTGCCTTGAGGGCTGAGACCGCTAAGGTGTCAGTTTGGCCACTGTAAGGGCCAAGGGCTGCCTTGTTCTACAGCACGAAGGACAGAGAGCCACCTATGAGCAGGCTTTGGAGGGCAGGCTGGGGCTTGAGCAGGACCTTGGCAAGGGTCAACATCAAAGATTAGAGGTTCAGAGAGATCCCCTGGAGCGGGTGAGAGGCCAGGCTGCTGGACCTGCGGGTATTCGCAGTTTGGACGTCACTCTTTGCCGTGGGGTCGTCCTGTACTGCAGGAGGCCATCAGCATCTCTGGCCCACCCTCCAGACCTCAAGTGTGACCACCCACGGTGTCTCCACGCATTGTCAGGTGTCTCCTGGGAGGAGAAGCCGGCCCTGGGAACCACTGGCATAAACTAAGATGAAGACCTGGGAGCCGCACAAACCGCTCTGGGTTTCACCAGCCTCCCTCCCTGAAGACAGAGGAGGCACGTGCCCAGGGCACCAGCAAAGCATGGACCTTGAAAGGGAAACGATATCGATTAAAGGAAAAGGTTGCACGCAGGCTCCTGGAGCGAGCAGCACTGCTCTCTGCTGCTGCCTATGTTACTACCATGGGCTGTTTCCTAGTTTAAAAGAGTGAGTTCCTGCTGTGGACGACCAGATGGGTGAGCTCCCTGGACAGAAGCAAGCGTGCTCAATTGCCGGACGTGACGTCACAGAGCAGGCCAAGCATCCAGAACCTGGAAGCCAGACGTGGGCTCTCCTTGTGGGTGGGGGTGTGGGCTTGGAGGGGGCTCCCGCAAGCCACGGATGCGAGGTAAAAGTCAGCACTGGGGACTCGAGGCCTAAGCATTTGACACACGTCATACACAGGTAAAGGGGCCACTGCACCACCAGAAGCCCTCCCGAAGCAGCCTCGGTGCAAAGGCCAGGGTCAAGTCAGGGAACACAGCCCAGTCCTCAAGGGCACACAGCTGCAGCCTGGAAGGCAAAGTGGCCTCAAGGAGACCTCTCTGAGGATGGCGGCCACGCTTCAAAAGAGGCCAGGCACAGGGGGAGGCTCTGACCCACCTCGATTGGTCGAGCACCCTGTCTGCTAGGCTTTCCAGTTTCCTGCGAGTCAGAAGGTCTTGGTTACGCAACGTTGGGAAATTGGGTCTTTCTCCGCGTCTGCAGAACAGAGGCCTGTTTCTCTATAAAGTTCTGAGACTGTTTTTAACCTAGTCCCTCGTTATAATCTCTACATGACGAAATTGTTCATTTAGAAATGGACCCCACGTCAAAGGGCCACATTCTTTAAGGGGTGAGATGATTTATCCAGAGAAGATCTCTTATGTCTTCTTGTGGGTAGTGCACAGAGCTCTTGATGTGAGCCATCTAGAAAGGTCTAGAAAGGTTCCAGTGTCTGCTGGTGAGCGGCCAGGGAAGGTCGGAGTGAGTGGTGGCTTCCTTTCCATGTCTGGGTGTGCTGGGCACAGCTGACTGGGAACAAGCGCCATGCTGTGGCTGCTGGAGCCTGGGACACCATCACAGGGGAGTGGACGGTCCCCAGCTGCCCTTAGGTGTCCAAAGCCCAGGCCTCTGGGCAGAGGGATGTGACAGAGCAACACCTTTCAAAGGCACCCTGTGATCCTTGTGAAGTGTCTTCAAACATGCCTCCAGAGGTGAACTCTCAGAAGTAGGAAAGGAGGCCGCGTGAGACAGCCCACGGCACCGAGGTAGGAGGCACATGGTGTGGGTGAAAAAATAAATGAAAAAACCCTTTTCTCTCAAGAAAACCAATTGAACAATTAATGAGATTTGGGTCTTCCAAAGGGAGGACACGTTAGAAATAGAGAATCTGCCCTCACTATGTGGTGCTGCTTCAGAGGACTTCCCAGCCGTCCATCCCCGGGACAATCAAGAGTGGGGTGAGAACAGCCGCACGCCGCCTCTCCTGGCTTCATCACCGAACCTGCAGGGACACATCCTTCCCAGAGCAGCTGGGGCATCTGAGGGAACCAGTCCACCTGCTCACGAGAACGATGGGAAGGAGGAGGGAAAGGGCGCTCACCAGACACCCCCAAAGAAAGAGCGAGCCTGGGGACTGAGCCACCTGCAGTGCCTGCTGCAGCCCTGCCCTGTGCTGGTGCCAGGAGCAGGCACCTTTGGGAAGAGACGAGGTTTGGATGAGGTCACCAGGATGGGTCCCTGGGGGGTGACTAAGGCCCTCTCCAGAATAGACCAGAGAACTCCCTGCCTGCCTGAGTGCACAGCAAGAGGACCCCTGTGTACCAGCCAGGAGGTGGCCCTCCATGGGGCCTGCTGGCACCTAGACCTGGGCCCTCCAGCCCCAGAACCATGAGGCCTGATCTGCTGCTGCTGAGGCCGCCCAGTGCCTGGCGTTCCTAGGTGACAGCCTGTGCGGTCAGAGACAAGGCCCAGGAACAGCTTGCTTTCTTCTGATCATGCATAAGAGATCCAGCCAGGGGGTCCTACGACCTGGAGGGTGTTCTACGGAGGCCCCCAACCCCCTCACTGTGGGGGCTGCCTCTTGTGGGAGTGACTCTGAGATAGGCCTCTCTCCAGGATTTGGAATTGCACATCCATCAATGTGCACTTGCACACCCAGAGGGACACCACGTGCTGGCCCAGGGTCGAGGATGCCAGGGCCAAGGGCAGGAGCCTGCAGATCCACACGTGATACCAGGGCCTAGGACATCAGCCCGCAGATCCATGTGATATCAGGGCCCAGGGAAGTAGTCCGCAGATCCAGGGCCGAGGGTAGGAGCCCACAGATCCATGCCGGTTCCCACATGGGCAGCTTATACGGACGGGCAGGTGCCATGGGGATGCAGTTATGAAGTCAAAGCCCAGAGAGAGGTGTGGGAGTCACAGAGGGGATCGTTCTAGGCTGGGTGCCTAGGGCTTTGCATGGGCTGAGCACAGCTGTGTAGGGATCTCTGAGACAAAATAAACCTTTCCTCCTCCAAATTGTTCCATTAAACTCAGGAAAAAATACAAGGCTGTCTGCTCTCACCATTTTATTCAACATAGTTCTTGAGACTCTAGCCAGAGCAATCAGACAAGAGAAGGAAATCAAAGGGATAAGAATAGGAGGAGAAGAAGTCAAACTATCCCTTTTTGCTGAAGACATGATCCTATACCTGGGAAACTGAAAAAATTTCACCAGAAAACTGCTTAAGCTTATAAACAGATTTAGAAAAGTGGCAGGCTACAAGATCAACACCCATCAATCCATAGCTTTCCTATATGCTAACAATAATAGGACGGAAGAAGAAATCAGAAAATCAGTCCCGTTCACAATACCCTCAAAAAATAAAATATTTCCGTATTAATCTAACAAGGGAAGTAAAAGACCTCTGTAATGAAAATTATAGAACATTGAAGAAAGAAATTGAAGAAGATATGAAAAGATGGCAAGATGCTCCATATTCTTGGTTAGAAAGAATTAATATAACAAAAATGGCCATTCTGCTATTATACATATTGAATACAATCCCCATCAAGATACCAATGTCATTCTTTACAGATATCAAAAAAGCAATTCTCAAATTAATTTGAAACAACAAGAAACCCAGAAGAGCCAAAACATTACTAAGCAAGAAAGACAAAACAGGTGGTTTCTCAATACCAGATCTGAAATTATACTATAGAGCTGTAGTAACAAAGATAGCATGGTACTGGTATCAAAACAGGCATGAAGATCAATTCAATAGAACAGAAGACTCTGAGACAAACCCACAAATCTTTAAACATCTGATCTTTGACAAAGAGGGTCAAAATATAGCATGGAGGAAAGACAGCCTATTCAACAAAAGAGCTGGACAAACTGGACAGCCATGTACAGAAAGTTGAAATTAGATCCTTATCGCTCACCTTGCAGAAAAATCAAATTGAAATGAGCCAAGGAATTAGGAATTAAACCAGCTACTATACAACTCCTAGAAGAGAAATTAGGAGCAACATTCCAGCAATGACTTTCTCAACAAGACTCCCAAACCCAAAGAATTAAAGTCAAGAATCAATGATTGGGATGACATTAAACTAAAAAGTTTCTGCACAGCCAAGGAATTGGTCAAAACTGTCAAGAAACAACCTAGAGAATGAAAGATAATCATGGCCTGTGATCCCTCCAACGGTGGACTAATATCCAAAATTTACAAAGAACTCAAAAAACTCAATAACAAAAACAAAAACAATCCAATCAATAAATGGGTCAAGAGCTAAACAGAATCTTCTCAACAGAGGAAATTGAGCAAGCCAATGAATACATGAGAAAATGTTCTAAATTACTAGTAACCAAGGAAATGCAAATCAAAACCACAGTAAGATTTCACCTCACTCCAGTCAGACTGGCAAAGATGAAAAATACAAACAATAATAGATGCTGGAGGGGTTGTGGGGAGATAGGAACACTAGCACACTCTTGGTGGAATTGCAGACTGGTACAGTCACTCTGGAAAGCAGTGTGGAGACTCCTCAAAAAATTAGGGATGGATCCACCATATGACCCAGTTATCCCTCTTGCAGGTATTTTCCTAGAGGAGTGAGAATCAGCACCTTACAGCGACACAGCAAAATAAATGTTCATAGCAGCTCAATTTGCAATAGCTAAATTATGGAACCAACCCAGATGCCCCTCCCTGGGTGAATGGATCCAAAACCTGTGAGATACACACACACGCGTGCACACACACACACACACGCACACACACATATACACACATATACATACACTATAGGGTTCTACTCAGCTATTAGGAACAATGATATTGCAACCTTGATATTGAAGGTAAATGGATGGCAATGGAAGAAATCATGCTGAGCAAAATTAGCCAAACCCAGAGAGAAAAGGGTCAAATGTTTTCCATCATTTCTGGAGGCTAGCGCCAAACCCAGGCTTGTGTGAAAGGTCAAGCTCATGTACTAGACTCACCAAAACTGAAGTAGCACATAATCTAGGAGAACCATAGATATGTGGGGAAGGGAGGGGAGAGGGAGGGATGATAGGGAGGGATCAAGGGGGATATCAACAATATAGCATACTCTTGACTCGCCTGGGAAGCCAAATAATACTTATGCCATCATTTAATTCTGGAACATGCACAATCATATATATATATGTATATACACACATATATACATAAGTACAGATACGCAATCATATATATGTATATACACACACATATACATAAGTACAGATACGCAATCATATATACGTATATACACACACGTATACACACATACAGATACGCAATCATATATACGTATACACACACACGTATACACACATACAGATACGCAATCATATATACGTATACACACACGTATACACACATACAGATACGCAATCATATATACGTATACACACACGTATACACACATACAGATACGCAATCATATATACGTATACACACACGTATACACACATACAGATACGCAATCATATATACGTATACACACACACGTATACACACATACAGATACGCAATCATATATACGTATACACACACGTATACACACATACAGATACGTTTGTGTCTATTATAGGAGCAAAATATAGCAGAGTCAAGAGACTGGGTGTGGGTGAGTGGGGATGGTTCTGGATTAGGATCAGAGGCCTATGGTATTGTTACTACATATGCAGTTATGATTGTACAACAGCAACGCAACTCAATAAAAAACTTTTAAAGGAGAGGACAGTAAGAGAGAGGATCAATTTTTTAAAATTTAGGTTTTCATGTGGCTTTCGTTGCTCCAACACTTAGTTGTGTATGTGGTGCTGGGGTTTGAACTCTCCTACTCACACATGCCAGGCAAGTGCTGTAACCGCCGAGCCACTGCTCCAGCCCCCCTCAATAAAATTTTTTTAAAAAGGAAAGAATTCAGCTCAAGCTCCAGCCTATCCACAAAAAAAAAAAAAAAAAAAAAGATTAACACTGTCTCAATGGCAGCCCCTGGCCACAGGTGAACTGGCTGTCCCATGGCTGCAAGGCACGCCTTGCCTCTGGGCGGGAGGTCTGGCAGTCCTCCACCGTGGCTGTGCTGCTGGCACGGGGCAGGTCCCTCCGCTGCTGTCTGGGCTGCATCTGTGCGCGCTGCCCTCTGTTCCTGGATTCCCTAAGGCACCTGGACACGGCTTGGGAGGACACCTGGGCCTGGAACCCTGGCTCTTGAGGACCCTGCCTTCGTGAGATCACACAAAGGCCTCCTTTGAAGACCAAGTCAGAGTGTGGCTTCCAGTGTCGTTCCATCGGCTCTAACCTCGACATGTGGGGTGCTGAGGGCGCACGCAGCTCCGTGGAGAAGTGAGCACACCAGATCTGAGCGGGCAGGTCTGAGCCCACAGACAGCAACCCCGAGACACCATGGAGGGCGAGGCAGGAAGGTCCCGGAGCTGGGAGCCTCGCAGTCAGCAAGACGTCGCCTGGCTCTTCGGGGGCGGCTGTGAAGTCACTTGGTTACTTCATGACAGCATCTGAGGTGTTCTTGAAACGGAAAGTGCAGAACTAAACTGTAAAACCGCGCATCAGCTCTTCGACCTTTGCTTCTCCGTCGATGCTTAATTGAATTAACCTATTGTTTATTGCTTCTGTGATTGACAGACAGAATTGCTTGCACTTGGCCTTTGTGCAGTGCTGTTTTGAAGGATACAGTGGTCCCCTGGGCCTCCCTGGACTTGGAACCGCTCGGGGGCTCCTCACATCAGTTCAAGCGAGGCCCGTGCACGCCCTCCTCGGGCCTTCCTGTCCCGGTGTCTCCCACGACGCTGGCGCTGTGCGTGCCCTACACCGTTGTCGCCATGTTTTTCAGGGGGTCAGGACAAGGAGGAGCCCGCACAGCGCCGTTCTGACTGCACTTGCGACCCCCGGGCTGGGAGCACTGGCTGCAGATGTGTCACTTTGGGGGAGAACGCATAAAGCCCGGCTCCATCTTCCGACGTTGCCTTCCGTCCTGCGTAGGGGCCCCAGGCTGCACAGGGCAGGTCTCTGAAATTGCCCCCCCCCCCGAGCGATGCACTCAGCCTCTGACCAACAGCTTGCCCTCCCCTGGCCTCCTCTTTGCAGGTAGGAAGCATGCCGGTGGGTCGGGGTGGGGCTGCTTGGTGACAGGATGCCTTTGCAGCTAAAGCCATCCTCTGGGTCACCAGACAGGTGAAGCAAGCACACCAGTGGGTGCCGTGAACAGGGAGGAGGAGGAGAATTCGGTTCAGGGCCTCTGATATGCATAGCGGAAGGTTCATTCCAAATTCCCCCTGCATGCTTCCTGCTCGGGACCCAGACGTGCAGCATGGCCCTACCCCGGACCCTCCCTGCCCTGTGCGCAGAGGCCATGCCAGCTTCCTTCAGCAGCTCAGCCTTCAAATTGGCCTTTTCCACACACTCCTGACTGCAGTGTGTGGTCACAGAAGCATCTTCCATCACAGCTCTGTGAACGCAACCGAAACCCAGTGTCACAGGTGACAGGAAGTCTGCCATGCACTCTGATTATTTCTGTTCTGTTTCCTTCGTTTACTGTAGAAGTGCGGTGGCAACCCACACAGCTAACCTCCTGGCTCCTTGCCAGTAACAGGAAGCTGCTGAACGCTGCAGGGGGCTACTCCCCCAGGCCTCTGCCAAGGGCTTCTGCTGGGAGCCAGCTGAGCTCCGCCCATGGTGTCTCTTCCCCTGGTCGCAGTTCCTGGCTGTGTGGGACAGTTCTGTGGATGTCTGCATCCCAGCAGACAGCAGGCTTTGTCCAGGCCAAGGTGAAGTCTGAACCTCCAAGTATTTCCTAGGACAGATGCCTGCCCGGCAGGTCCCCTGGAGACCTCCTCCAGCCCCCTTCCCTTGGACTTGGCTCTGGTCCTCCTCAGTAGCATGAGCTAAGGTCTTGCCTCCCTTTCCACACATGGGATGCAGTCAGGTGACAGCCCTGGGCACCCAACTCCACCTCCCTGTGCACCTCTGCTACCCTGGAGCTTGTCACAGATGCTGGGGCTGGAAGAGCCTCATTGGCCACCCACAGGGACAACTGGAGGTCCATGGCCATGTTGTGCCAGGTTGGTGGGGCAGGGTGCAGAGAGGCCAAGGATAGGGCCAGAGGGGAGCCCTACAGTTAAGAGACGAGGACCCTCCAAGAAGAGCTCAGTGGCCACAGGCTGATGGGGAGCATTCACATCTCTCAGGGAGCTTTGCTAGGCAGCACCTCCTCTCCCTCAGGGTGAGGACAGGAGGACACCTGCCACCTCCACAGTGCCCTCAGTTCCACAGCCCTCCCCATCCAGAGGGGTCTCACAGTCAGGCTGCAAGCACAGCAGGAGCGGCTGCCCTGGCACACGTGGACAAGGTGTGCACGGGAAAGCCAGTGTCCTCCAAGATCAGCCGTATCTGGACCTTTCAGCCCAGGCCTGTGCTCCTTTCTCCCTTGGCCAGGCTAGGTTTGGGGAACAAAAAGGGGGCCTTCAGGGACAGGGTGCTTTACTGCCCCCTTCACTGCAGTGATGATACCCAGAGCCAGCGAACAGACCCTGGGATGCTGCCCAACTCCAGGGTGTGGAGAGTCAGGACAGAGGGGCCATGCCCGAGATGCCAAGGAGGGCTGCAGGACTGCTGTGTGGAGAGGCCAGGCTGGGAACGGTGGCACAGAAAAGCCACCAGGCTTCAGGGACCAGGAGCCAACTGGAGTGGAGGGAGGCGGGAGAGGTTGCACCCAGCCTCCCCGCAGCCTCCCTGCCTCCACCAGCCCCTCACTCACTCCCTAGACACACCAGTGTTCACTCTCACTCTGAGATACAGGGGTACTACCGAGCACAGGGTCCATCGGGACATCACACAGTGCAGGGAGAACAGAAAATGTGTCTCCTCCCACTGGGATGCCCCGCCAAGTGGCAGATGGAAAGTCAGATGGGGTGCCCACTTGGCACCCAGCTCCAGGGACTCAGAAGTATCAAATTGCTCTCAGAGTGAGGCAGTCCTGTTCTTCTTAACAGTGATGGCAAATAAAACTCAATGAGCAGGTTTTAAATACATGGCACTTCTGAAACCCTACCACCACCCACACACCTGTCCACAGTTTCAACATCCTCATGAAACAACTCCGCTGCAGACTGCAGCCCCAAGTCTCCCGGACGGGGGCAAGAAAAGCTCTGCTGAGGAGGCCACTCTGCACCCTGAATGAGCCATGCGTTCACGAGGCACGCAGAGCTTTGATTTTTATTTATGTTCTTTTCACAAATAGCTGTCTGTGGTGATAAATATTCTATCTCACTCCACAGAGCCACAGAAAGCAAATCCTTATTATAGCGTGTGAGTTATAGATCACATCGGACTGATTGATTGATTCCCAACCGGAGGCATTTAAAAAGATTCATGGTTTGCCAACAGCATAAAACATTTTTTTAAAAAAAGCTTTTGATGTTTATAAACACAAATATTTTATTTCATTGCTGAGAGCCGATTAAAGAAAAGTTGAGGTGCGAGGACATTGTTACAGGGGACAGGAAGCAAATTCGTCATTGCTGATTTTAAAACAGTGCCTGCTGCATCTCTACGTAGTGCGAGGAACCTTCACCAAGGTGGAGGCGCCCTCCCCCTGGGAAATCAGCACACGCGAACCCCAGACGCAGGCATGCAAGTTGGTTCTCACGGGAAATCCCGAGACCTTCAAATGACCTTGTGAGATACCAAGACCATGGCAAAATCGTGGGAGATGACAAGGGGCCGGTTGATTCGTGTCACAGAGCACACTTCATCCTTCCAATGCTGGTGGCTTGCAGGTGTGATTTGTTCATGACCATCGCCTTGCGGACATGGAACGACACCCCGTGTCCTCGGCAGGCACTGGCAGCCCACCCTGCCCTGGCAGGCACCAGCTCTTCCTGAGCCTGTGGGAGTCTCCTGGCATGAGCGGATCCTGCTGCACCTGGCACCTCGGGGCTGGCTTCCCACACTCAGCAGATGTCTTCAAGGCCCACCTGGGTCACAGCAGACATATCCCATTCCCTTCCGAGGATGCTCAACAGCCCTTCCTACAGTCAGGCCGCCTTGCTCATTCCCTTGTCCCCTGGTGGACATCTGAGCCGTTTCCGCCTTGGGGCTGCAGTGAACATATGGAACGCATTTTTAAGTGGTCATGCATCTTGTGTCCCATTGAAGCTCTGGGTTGTACAGTAACCATGTTCTTGGCAAGCTGGCCACCTGACCTCCAAGTGGCCACATCTGTCCACCAGCAGAGGAATGGGTAAGGGTACAGCTCCCTCAGCCTCGCCCCCACCTGCCACTGTCTGTCTTTTTGATGCACACGTCCTATGGGCGCGGAGTAACGCTGTCTGGTTTTGGTGTGCGTCTCCTCGGTGACCGTCGGTGTTGGGAATCCTTTGATGCACCTGTTGGCCTTCTATAGATCTTGTGTGAAGAAATGTCTGTTCAAACCGTGTGCTTGTTCCAAAGTTGTGTGTTTTCTTTAAGAGTTGCAAGAGTACTTTGTAGATCCTAGGTACACTTCTTTAATCAGATGTATGGCTGACAAACGCAGCCCTACATTTTGGAGATCTTTCTTTACAGTATATTTGGAGGCACAACATTTTTAAAATTTTCATGAGAGCAAACGTAGCCTTTCCTTCATGCCTGGGCTTCTATGCGGTTCCTAGGACAGCACGTCTTCTCCCAGGCAACTGAGACTTACTTCTGCAGAGCCCTGGTTGTGACTCCCGGCTGGTGTCTGCGTTGCTTCTGTGCTGATTTTGTGCAGGGTGTGAGGCAGGGATCCCACCTTGCTCCGTCACACAGGTGTCCAGTGGAAGACCGTCCTTCCCCGGTCGAACCCGTCTCTGCACCTCGCAGGGAGTTCGCTGACCTCGAGGGTGAGGGCTGGGGTCTGCATGCCCAGTTCCTTCCCTTGAGCCGTCTCTGTTGATGCTGGTGCCCTGCTGTGGAGGACTGCACCTTTGTAATAAGTTTTTAAACTGGGAAATGCAAGTCCTCTAAATATGTCCTGCTTTGGCAAGACGATCTTAACTCTTCTGGGTCCCTGGCTAGCGTTTTGGCTGCGGAGCTCCTGCTCCGGGTGCTGTGTTCAAGCCCGTGGGCACCCTGCTCCGCCTGTTGCCACCACTCCTTTCCCTTCCGCCCTCCGTGCTGTGAGCTTGCCGTCCGTTCCTGAAGTGAGCCCGAGATAGCTTCTGTGGCTTGCCGGTGCAGCACACAATCTGGCCCCCTTGCTCCAGGAAGAAGGCTGTGCGGGCCTCCTCCACCTCCCTGCCCTCCCTTCAGAGCCCTCCTGTGTGCTAGGGAGGTCAACACCCAGTGCGGCTGCCCGAGGCCCTGGGCTGTTGTGGCAAAAACTACAACCGGGTGGCTTTAAAGTGGCAGCAACTCCTCGGCTAGCTGTGCAGGCCAGAGGCCTGAAGCCCAGGTGTTGGCAATCCTGGGCTCTGGGGAGTCCTTCCTGTGCAGGCTATGGCTCCCGGCCAGCTTGGTGCCCTCACCTGGCTGCTGCCTTCCCCCAGCCTTTCTCCCTGTCATCTCTTGGTGTCTTTGTGCTCTTCTTATGCAGACGCCAGGCCTTGGATTTGGGGCCTCCTCATCCTCTCATCAGACTTGGCGACACACCCTCCTATTCTACCCTAAATGGGGGCCAATCTCACCTCCAGACCTGTGAACCCTACCTGTGCATACCGTGGGGCACATGCTGTTCCCCTGCCTCGGGCCCCAGGCCCCACCCAGGCTCCTCTTCCGACTCTTCCTGGTGCGATCAGGAGGAGCAGGTTTCTCCCCACTCCCTCCCACAGGAGCAGCCCAGGTTGGGTCTATCCTGCCCACCTGGCACTCCTGCTGAGCAAGCCTTGCTCCCCACTGGGGGTGCTGCCCCGCCCGCTGTTGCCTGGGCCTCCCTAGCCCTGCCCGCCTTCAGGGAATCCCTGACGCACCTGAGCGAGAGTCTTCCTCCTGCTGGGTCCTGATTGATCCAAAACTGATCATAGACTTCCTCTGCTCAGAACAAGAGGCAATGACAATCCTGGCAGGACAAGTGGATTTTCCAGTCCATCTGCAAGGCAGCAGGGGGCCTGTGCAGGGCTTGCCTATGCTCTCCGGGGTACCTCTAAATTCAGATGAGCTTGGCACAGTCGGGTCTCAGGACAGTGGCCTTGGGTCAGCGTGCACTCTTCCCTCAGAGTCGCAGGGCTCCGGGCCTCTCCTACTCTACCTTCCTGTCCCTGTCGTGACTGGTGACGTTATTAGCAAGCCCTGCTAGTGTCCCAGTGATAATGGTCCCTGAGAGACCAACCCTGCACACTGTTCCATGTTCTGGAAACTTCTGCCATGCTTGTTGAACCTGGGAGAAGTAAAATGTCCCGTGATTTTGGTGACAAGGCCTGGCTGCTAGAGATGGGACCTCCCACCCCTGGGGGGCAGAGTGACTTCCGAAGAAAGAAGGGCTGACATCCCCTGCCCTCCGTGGGCAGCCGTAAAAGCATGACCTCGGGGATATGGACACACAGCAACGTCCGCCTCCCCAGAAAGGTTGGTCCCAGAAAGACAGACCAAAGCGAGGGCCTGGGACAAAGCCCCGTGCTTTGCATACCTAGAATCAGTGCCCCTAGAATCAGTGGCTGTTTAGGACTGGAGCAGGGGCTCAGCAGTTACGGTGCTTGCCTGGCATGCTCGAGGACCCAGGTTCAAACCCCAGCACCACATACACAACGAAGTGTCAGAGCAACAAAAGCCACGTGAAAAACTCGATAAAAATTGATTCTCTCTTTTAAAAAAACAAAAAGAGTCAGCATCTGTTTGCATCCAAGGGTGGCATGAATTCTGCATGTGGCGTGTAGTTAAAACGCACCCTGAGCGTCTGCACCTGCTGTGAGGGAGGCTGCCCGGCCTCCGGGACAGTCACTCGCCCGTTTCCACTCCACGCCCGTTAAAGTGGAGCTGGTCGTCTGCTGGGGCCTCCCAGGTGCCAGGATCATAGCCGGGGCTGTGGTGACAGTCCTTGTGGATAGGGGACCATTTCCTCGCACCAAGTGCTGAGAGCAGAACCTGTACTAAAGCTGGGAATATTTCTATCTTTAATATGACCCTGCTCACCAGGTCCCCTGAGCTTGTCCCACGCATCTTAAGCTCCTTTCGATGCCCTTGGGGTCTGTGGAGGGGCTCAAGGGTGGAGCACCTGCTTCCCCATCCTGGGACAGGGACCCTTTGCCAGAGGGACGCGGGTGTACCCACATCGCAGCGTGTCCCAGTTCATCCAGGGTCGTATTGTTTACCTTGACCTATTTAGACCACCTAAAACACACTTAAACCACAAGTTAGAGCTTTAAGTTAACTGTTTGTGTTCTGAGTTGCTGTCTGGTTATCTCCAAATAAGTCACTAAATAAGTACCCTCTCTGAGTGGCGGCAACGTCTCTCTTCTCATTTGGCCTTGTCCTTAACTTTGCATTCTGTTCCGCGCTCCGTGTGGCCAAGCTGTTTCCCGAGCCCTCCATCTCGTTAGCTGTGTTTCGTGTATGTGAGCAGCATATACTTATGCACACGACACATTTGATTTCGATTTTTTATCTAATTTTATTTTGTGCCAGGGATTGAATCCAGAAGTGCTTAATCACTGAGCCACATTCTCAGTCCTCTTTAGTTTTATCTTGAGATAGGGTTTCACTGAGTTGCTTGGGGCCTTGCTAAGTTGTTGAGGCTGGCCTCAAACTTGTAATCGTCCTGCCTCAGCCTCTTGAGCTGCTGAGAATGCTTGAGTGACCACACCCAGTGGATTTTAATTTTTTAAATTCATTTTATTAGTTTGGCTTGGACTCCATGAGAGGAGGTGTCCTTTAGGTAAAGAAGTCCCTGATTTGCTCAGGCCGGGGCATCCACAGCTGCTGGGCCAGCAGGAAGCCCCCTCTGCAGCCCATGTGCCCGGCCAGGAGTAAGGCAGGCAAGGTGAGAGGTGCCATGCAGGCAGGAGCCTAGGCTCACCGTGTCCGCGACCAGGGGCATCAGGGTGACCTCAGGGCAGGAGCAGCGATCAAGGTGGCCAAGGAGCCATGTGTTCTGGGTGTGTGGCCAAGGCAGACCCCTGAGCTGGGTTCTCCACGCAGGGCAGAACCGGCTTTCGCTGTTTCCAGAACTGAACTAAACTTAGGGTTATGTTCACTACTTACGCCTCTTCTTTCTGCTTCTTGTCTTCTCCGGCAGCTAGAAGATGCTGGGATGAGAACAGTGGTGTTCCACCTTCGTTTCTGGCTCTCCTGGGCAGGTATGGACTGGTTGTTCAGGGCCAGCTCACGTTGCTGGGAGCCTCCCCGGCACTGATCAGGCTGGCAACAGGCTGACCCCCGGGCTCCCCGCTTCAGCCCACTGGTGGGACGAATTCCACCAGGATGTTCCGAAACAGCAGCCCCCACGACCGCGTTCCCCAAACAGACCGTAGTTGGACGCGCCGCATCATCTTTTCAGCGCAGCTCTGAGTTTGGTTTTCTAGTATTTTGTTTAGGACTTAGAGCTCTCTAATTGTAAAGCATAATAATCTCTATTTTCTTTCTTGAACCGTTAGGTTTTGGAATGAGGATTAGGCTGGCTTTGCAAAACAAGCTGGGAAGGATTCCATCTTTCTCCATGTGTCTGAACCAATGAGTTTACAAGTCCTGGTGATTCTCCAGCTCCACAGTCTTCTGTCTGTGCTTCTCCCAAGCCCCTCTGTCCCCTGGCTTCAGGTCTGATCATGGAGCCCACAGAGTCCACCCCGGAAGCCTCTCAGCAGTGGAAGCACTCACACCTGGGGCCCTAGGCGCCTGCTCTCCATCACTAGCCTGCAGTAGCTTCCCCAGTGTTCTGCAGAGAGTTGCTGCTGCCCCAGGACAAATCCTGATCCTCCCACTTGCTATGTGACCAAAGTGCATCACACAACTTCTCTGTGCCTGTGACGGGGCAGTAGCAGTCCCCCTCACTTAGATTCCTGGCTGCTGTAATGAAATTTCACAAGTGCAGCAACTGGAGAAAGGTACCGAGTCTGGTGCAGGCTGGGTGGTGCTTCCAGGGGTTGTGAAGGACAATCTGTCCCAGGCCCCTCTCCTGGTTTCTGCAGCACCGGGCAAGCCTTGGCCTTCGCTGGGTGCTGACTGTCACCCCAGTGCCCGCTTTGTCTTCACATTCTCTGTGTGCCTGGCTGCACCCAGTTTCTCCCTTCTTCTCCCTTCTTTAAGGACACCCGTTGCCTAGGTGAGGGGCCACCCTAGTGACTTCATCTTAACTAATGACATCGCCAAGACCCTGTTTCCGGATAAGGCCACATGCTGAGCTGCTGGGGTCAGGACTTGCACGTGTGACCGTGGAGGGGGGGACGCGGCTTCATCCACAACACCTCCTGCAAGGCTGCTAAGGGTTACGTGGGCTGAGAGCAAAGCCTGGTGTACAGTCAGTCCCAGGTACACCCTGTCTGCATGGCTGTCACCCAAGGTCCCATAGGAGGGACCCTCCCCTCCCAAGACAGGTTGCCCTCATGCCTGGGGAGCCATCAGAGGGCAGGCATGCTGTTGTGGGCGTAAGAGAGTGGGAGTGTGAGTGTGAGGGAGGGGTTGCTGCCCAGGGATGATCCTGCGGTCTCTTGGGCATACTGACCTTCCATAGTCAGCCAGCACTGCCTGCCCTGGGCCCTACCTGCGGGCACTCCTGGGCGAGCACATGAGAGCCCACCAGGCCCTGACTGACCAGCTGGCCTAAGCCCTTCCCCAGGAGCATGGAGGGCGGTAGCCAGTGCCCTGAGGCCCCCACGCATGCCCACACTCTGGGAGAGGTGAAGCCTCCCCCACCTGCAGGCACTGCACACCCTGCTCTGCTTCCTGCAAGAGCCCCTCCCTCCCCAGCTTCCAGACCCCACCACAAGCCTTGGAGAAGGTGGGGCATCCCCACCCCTGGCTCTGCAGCTGGAGCAGGGACATCCAGGACAGGTGCTGCTGCTGACAGAACACAGGATAGCACATGCAATTGATTGTGTCACCATGGGGTTAGCACCCAGATCTGCAAAGCTGCATCACTGTGTCACCAAAGTGTCACCCGCCAAGTCACAGCACACACTGGAGAGAGAAGTGCAGAAGTCAGGGGCAGGCACGGCCCAGGGCCCAGGGTGCTGCTCCGGCCTCTGCAGCGAGCTTGTGCTCACACTGCTCCCTGCCCTCTCAGTTCAAGTTCTGCCCTGCAAACCCAGTCGCAGCCACGTGTGCAGCCATCCACCGCACACTTGTTACCGGAAAATGGCCCTGCCCTCTGGCAGTCTGGGAGGTGAGGGGTCCCCTTATGCTGGGAGACAGTGAGACCAGTGCCGGGCAGGGATTCCTGGAGGTGCAGAGGATGGCCGCGCTCTCCCGGGGCGACGGTCCACACCCAGGGCCACCTCGGGGCCCGCGTTCCCAGCAGGAGCGGAGGCTCAGGCAGGAAGTTGAATGAACCCCCAAAGAGCCCAGTTCTGGGACGTGGCACAGGCTGATGTCCCATGTGCCACTCATCTCCCTCATTCTGACCCTGCCAGCCCCGCCCTGGTGGCTGTCATTGGGGAGGGGATGAGAGAAGCTCTCTCCACCCTGCCCTGCTGCCCAGACACCCTCAGACTCCTAGTGTGGGTGCCCTGAGCCCACACAGCCTTTTTTCTGAAGCCCCCTTTTCATAAAGAAAGAAGTACCTGGACTTGAACCTCCAGCTGCCGGTCAGCAGGCCTCGGGACCTCTCAGCGAGAAGGAGCGACCTTTAAACCTCACTGGAGGAGCCCAGTCACCTCTGATTATTGGAAACTGACAAGGCCAGCATTTCAGGTGGCTCAGACTCGTCTCTAGTAGCAAGACGTTTTCTCAAACGTGAGCCGGCCTGAGGCTTAAAGGCGGGCATCTCCAACCTTATTCTGCAGCTTAAGAAAACAAGCTTCCACGATTACCACTTCCTGCTCCGCGTAGCCACGCTCACTGTACCTTACAGCTTCACAGCGGAGATCTGATCAATTCTTTCATCCTGGCTGTGGCTTCGGGTACTTCCTGCTCTTTATGAGGATGACTCCAGGCCTGCAGCTGCCTGCAAAAAATAAAATAAAATAAAATAAATGAATGAATAAAAAAAGAAAGAACTTGGCTGAGTGGGAAGGAAGTTCACAGCCCTGGGAGGGTGATGCTCTGGATCTCGAATCCAGTACTGAGGACACCTGACTCCAGGGCACATCTTCCCCTGAGCCCTCTCCAAAGGCTTCACGTCAAATAAAATGCCTTAGGAGAGAGTGGAGATTGGTACCCTGCTTGTCGAGGCTTTAGCTTTAAAAAAATCCCCCCTGCACCCCGCTGTCCCCGGAGTCCTGAGCTGATGCCTGCCACCTGCCCCTGCTGGGATGCCCTTGCCACGACCTGGGCCCCCATGAATGTCCGCACCCTGCAGGCATCTGCACACCCTGCTCTGCTTCACTCCGCACCCCTGCGGCTGCTCACGCCTTGTGTTCGCTGCTCTATCTCCCCGGTTTCACTGCGCAACACACAGAGTTAAACAAGATGCCATGGGTGTGCGGAAGGCCACAAGGCACGGCCAGCACTGAGACCGTGGGCCAGGGACCCTTGCAGACCCTCCACAAACCAGGATGCATGTGCAGGGTCCAAGTCAGTCTGTAGCTCCCTGGTGTGTGGCCTCCAGCAAGTGGCTTGACCTCTGTGGGTCTTCAGGCTGCTGTCTGCTGGCCACCTGCCCTGCAGAGGCAGAGAACAGAGGGAGGACAAAGGCAGAGGGCTTGGCAGCCACGCTGGCACTGGAATCCACTTGTTCAGGGGTGCAAGGCAGCCACCACTCCAGGCTCCAGGCTGCCGCTGACTTCACTGTTACCGAAAGGAAAAGTCTCCTTGGACGTCGAGGAGACCTGGACAGTCTCACCCTCTCGGGAAAGGAAAAGCTCGGGGAAGTTGAGCCCTGTCCCGGGGTGGGGATTCACGTTCAAGCTGCCATCGTCTCCCCTGCCTGTCCCAGGTCTCCCTCCGGCTTGCACACTTTGCTTTCCTCTGAAGTGTTTGTTCCTTGCTCAAGGTCTTCCGGAACATTCGTAGCACCATGCTGTGGTCTCCTGGAGGAACGGGTACAGGTAGGACTGAGGTTGCAACCCCCTGGCATCACCCTGGCCCTGATCCGTGCTCCAGCCTAGCTTACATGGGACCAAGTTGCGTCAGGACACCTCTTGATCTAGCAGCATGAGAAGCCCCTGCAACCTGGTGTCACTGGCCTGAGCCCTGGGAACAACTCCCACCCTCTCCTCTTCTGCACACCTGGACAAGCATCCCCAGAGTCAGGTTGCCCTGACCTACCTCCTACGGTGGAGCAGGTGAGGCAGAGGCCCGCTCAGTTCTGCTGCTACAAGAGCAGACTGAACAGTAGGGGAAGGGCAGGGTTCCCCGTGCCCTCGCCTCTCCTGCATCCCCTTCCTGCACAGGTTCCTGATGCACAAGCAGCTGCCCAGAGGGCAGTTCCAGTCCCCCATGCCCCTGCGTGCTGTGCACCTCTGAAAACGTCCCCGTTCCTGTTGTCCTGTTTCCACTTAGAGATGACGTGGAAAGGAAATGGCTTGTGGTAATGTGGCAGATGATGGGAAGGGAGACCTGCTGTGCAGAAACTGTCCCCACCCCCCACCACAATGCAAGCTCCAGGAAAGCTCAGAGCAGATCGCCAGATCCCAGATCCCGAGCAGGACCAGGTGCAGCGGGATGCGGACTGGGTGGAAGAAGTTTTCTACAGAGCAGTGTGGAAGCTGTCTTGAAAACCAACCTGCTGAGTGCATCCTCCCCGCTCCCAGCCCCCGCCAAGGTCCAGACTTCAGGTCTCTGGGGGCCGGCTGAGGTGTTAGGCGAGCTCCTGTTACACACATAGTTGTGGGGCTGCAGGGTGGATTGCGAGCCCACGCGGGCGGACAGGAGTCCCCCCTAAAGCTGCCTCAGGCAGGCATAAAACAAGAAGAGCTGCTCAGCCCGCCTGGCCCCCCGTCTCGTGAGGCTGCCCAGTGCAGGGACAGATGGCGCACCTGAGAACTGCGCTCTCAGGTTCTCGCAGCTGTGGTTCCTATTCGAGGGGAGAGGCCAGGAGGAGACACCTCGCAGGGTTTCTAACAGGAAGCCGTGCCCATCTGCAGCGCCATCTGGGGAGGGGGTCCTCTGGCAGAGATGCTGATTGGCTGGCCTCTCCCCGTCTCCATCGCAGGGCATTTAAATAGCATTGGGAGAGGGCTTTGGTGATCCTCTGCTGAGCTCAGATGATTCTCCAATCGTAGTGCTCTAGCTTTAGCCCCCTGACCCTGCAGGGCTCCGTGGCCCACTGTGGGGAAAGTGCCCGGGACATCTGCAGTGCTGGGGCGCACCTCACCTCCACACCCTTGCAGAGGGTCCATCCGCGTTGATCCTGGAGTGGTGGGAGTCGAGGCTGAGCAGTCCCATGTGCTCTTAGTGAGCATGGCCTGGACCTGTTATCCCTGCAGAGGGTCCCAGAGGCTGTGACTTGGTGGGAACAGGACACCAGTGCAGTCTCCATCCACAGGCCTGAGATGTGCAGCACTGGAGCCTGTTTGTAAAGAAGGAAACAAGCGCTTAGCTTTTAATCTTTTTAAAAGCAAAGTATGGCCACAAAAAACTCAGAGGATCTAAAATGCACAAAGGGAAAAATCTTGCCGCAACCCAGGGCATCTGCCCTTTCTGGTCTGCAGATTTGTGCGCAGTGCGTACATGTACACACAGGTACACACAGGATGTGGCTGCTTTCATTGAGGAGCTGTGTTGTACAATCGTAAGTGCATATGTAGTAACAATACAATGTGCCCCCGATCCTAATCCAGTCACCCCCACATCACCCACAGCCCAGTCTCTTGACTCTTCCATGTTCCCCCATCGCAGACATAAATGTCCTCAGGATGTAATTCTGAATGTGCAGAAAGAGGATGAGACAACAGAGAGAAAGGAGGGGTGCTGAGGAGGGGGCAATCATGTTGCTTTTGCCAATAGCAATGGATGTGCATCTTCCTGACAGAAGCACAGAACTGCGTGTGGTTTGTTGATGACTACGGGGTTCTCTCTGAGGCACGCTGGGATTCACGCCCACTTCTCCTCCAGGTGGGCAGCTCTGTCCTGGCACCAGGCCTGTCCTGGCACCTGCTCCTCCCAGTTTCACTTGGAGAAGGACACACTCAGCCCCCTCGCAGTGAATTAATAGAAGCCAACTTTGAGCAGTGCTATTAGTTTCCAATCCTCCGTGGCTATCAATGTGGGTTTTAGGCATATATTTCATATCTCTTTGGGTACCAAAAGGATTGGCAAAGAAAACAAAAGAACCTGATATGGGACTACTTGGGAGAATGAGGGCATGATTGGGAAACATTCTGAGATCGCAGGAGAAACCGTCAACAGAAGGGTGGTAGAATTAACACATATCCATGAGATCAGGGTATTTTCCACATGTTAGTAATGGATTTTCATCAAGGATTCACACACATGAAGTGTTTTCAAAAGCTGTATCAAACCCGAAGTTCAGCAATTCCCTTTGAGAACCAAAATGTACATACAGCAGCAATAGACTCAAGAACACACCCCCTTCAGCAACGAGACTGAGAATCAAGCGTCACACCAGCACAGTGGCAGCCTATCGATGTGCCCTCCACCACACAGGACTTCCTCTGGAGCTCACCCACAGCCCACTGTACTGTTGACCATGTGGGGCCTCCTCTGGAGCTCAGTGGTGGTGGAAAGGTGGTTTCCAGTGGCCTTGCTGTGATGAATGTTGGGAATGGGCAGACCCTATGCATGCTCCTCTGCATGGCGCCCCCTGTACTATGATCGTCCGCTCCTCTGCATGGCGCCCCCTGTACTATGATCGTCCGCTCCTCTGCATGGCGCCCCCTGTACTATGATCGTCCGCTCCTCTGCATGGCGCCCCCTGTACTATGATTGTCCACTCCTCTGCATGGCCTCCCTGTACTATCATCGCCTCCATTCTCAATAACGGCTTTCTTGAGCTATAACACAATCCACCCACAAGGTTCCCAATTTCAGGTGAAAACAATGGCTTTCACTGTATTTGTTGAAGTGCAGTGGTGAGGGTGTACCACTGGGTCCTGGGGTCCCAGAGCACGGGGAAGGCTGGAGTGGGCCTAACTGTGTGCTGCAATGGGACCTGAGATCATTGGTGGCAGGACAGGCCTAATATATCTGGACCTGGTGGGTATGATCTGCAACTGGGTGGCTCTGAGCAGAGGTCCTCAGAGTGTCCTGGGCCCCTTCTGACTCAGTACCAGAGGCCTGAGCCTGTCCTGCTGGCCTGGGAGCAGAAGCCTGGGCCTGTGCAGCAGGTGGGCAGGGCAGCTCCAGGTGGGGTCCTCCTTGGGCACCTGCTGGGCAGATCCAGGGCTCCTAATTTCTTTCATCGTTATTTCACCATCTGTTTTTTAAAGAGAGAGGGACAGTGAGAGGGAAAGAGATAATTAATTTTATTTAGTTTTTCATGACTTTTGTTGCTCCAACACTTTGTTGTGTACGTGGTGCTGGGGTTTGAACCCACGTCCTTGCACATGCGGGGCAAGTGCTGTAACTGCTAAGCCACCACTCCAGCTCCTTTTTCACTTTTTTTTTTTTAAGAGAGAGGGACAGTGAGAGAGAGAGAGAGAAACAATTTTTATTTAGTTTTTCATGTGACCTTCGTTGTTCCAAGACTTCGTTGTGTACGTGGTGCTGGGGCTCGAACTCGCATACTTGTGCATGCCGGGCAAGCGCTGTAACCGCCGAGCCCCTGCTCCAGCCCCTCTTTCGCTGTTTTAAGAGTACACCTTCTGTGCATCACGTGGTGAACTTGTTGCTAAATATCATTTTTATGCTATCGTAAATGGATTTCTTTTCTTAGTTTCCATCTTCCATCTGGCATTGCTGGCATACAGAAAGACACCTGAGTTTTCTTATTGATAGGGCTCCCTGTGACCACACTGAGCCGCTTCTATTTCTGAGAGTTCTTCGTGCCCGCAGGATATTCCACACCTCAGACCGTGGCCAGTAGAGAGCGTCACTCCTGACTTCCACTCTGGGGCCTTTGCTTCTTTTCCTTACCTGTTGTGTTTGATCAGATCCCCAGTCCTCTGCTGGACAGAAGCAGGGGCCGTAGAGGTCCTTGCACTGCTCCTAACCTCAGGAGGAAAGTCCCTCACCATCGTGTGCCTTAGATTCAGGGGTTCCCCATCAGCTTCAAGAAGTTACTTCCATTCAGGTTTTTGGAGCCTTTTAATGATGAAAAAGATGCTGAATTTTGTCAAATACTTTCTCTACATGTGCCGAGCTGACCTGTGGTTCCAGCCTTTTAATCTGCCGATGTGGTGTATTAATTGATTTGTGGATGTTAAATCGACCTTGCACCGCCGGGGTAACTCCCGGTTGGTCACAGTGTGTAATCTTCTTATGTGCTGCTGGATTGAGTTTGTCAGCATTTGTCGATGATTTCTGTGCCTGTCGTCAAAAACAGAGATGCCTGTCCTGTCCTCACATCTTTGATTGTGTGTCCAGGTAATACTAGCCTCAGAAAACCCTTGGAAAATAATGTTCTACTTAATACTGGCTTTTTTTTTTTAGAAGTTGTGAAGAATTTATATTAACTCCTTTTTTTTTTTTTTTAAGAGAGAGGGAGAGGGCTGGGGTGGTGGCTCAGCGGATATGGCGCTTGCCTGGCATGTGTAAGTACGTGTGTTCAAACCCCAGCACAATGTACACAATGAAGTCTCGGAGCAACAAAGGCCATGTGAAAAACTAAAAAAAATCGATTCTCTCTCCCTCTCTTTAAAAAAAGAGAGGGAGAGAGAGGGAGAGAGAAAGAGAATCAATCTTATTTATTTTTCCATGTGGTCTTTGTTTCTCTGACACGTAGTTGTGTGTGTCGTGCTGGGGTTTGAACCCTCACACACGCCAGGCAAGTGCTCCAAACCCTGAGCCACTGCTCCAGCCCCATATTAACTCTTTTCTAAGGGTGTAGCTCTATCACCAGTGAAGCTCTCTGGGCCCTCGTGGGGAGTCTTTCGATGACTCATTTGAACTCTACTTGTTATGAGTCTACGAGATTTTCTATTTCTTTCTGAGTCACTTTTATGAGTTTGTGTCCTCTGAATTTATTCCTTCCATCTGAACTCACTGGAGCCGTGTCCATTCTGTAAGTGAGGAAACCGGAAAGGCGGTCAGCTCCTGAGCACTGCTGTCCTGGTCCAGCTCAAACCCAGGCCTACGACAGCCCCGCCCACTTGATAAGCAATTCTACACTTTATCTACAAGACAAACAGGGACTCGAGAGGACCTCCTGGAAAGGTGGGTGATGGTGACCACAAGGATGTTGACGGTGACCCAGGTGGGCGGAATCCACCGAGGGCAGAGCCCCACCTAAGGCAACCATGTCTGAAAGGGCGTGGTGCAGATGCAAGTTACAGGTATGTCATTAGCAGAGATGACCTGGAAGCAGGTGCACACATCCACACACCTGTTAACATGTCATTGCAGGGTGGTGCCCCAACCAGCCAGCGACCGCAATCCTCCTCCTCCTTCCTGCAGGAACTGACTGCTCCAGGACGCCTCCATTCCTGCTAGGCCCTCACTGATCTCAAGGACAGGACACGTCACCCCCTAGCTAGTGACCCCCATGAGGGGAGGCTTGCAGCTGTCTGACCAGCGGCTCCACTCAGCTGCAAACAGGGCTTCTCTGAAGTTGGGTAAATCTGTCTCTGCGTTCTTGCTGGGTACCTTGATTTGCATCTGAAACGCCCTTGAAATTCAAAGATAAAACTTCAACCCAATTAAGATCACATTATCCCATTCTCATTATCAAAACTTAACATAGTAAAATTTCTCCGCCATCAGCACTTACTAAATGAACAGGGTTTTGTGTTCATTAAAACGAAAAATCCAAAGTAACTCTAATTTCATGCAAACCCCAGTTTACAGACCCTGTTCTTGGCTCAGCACGTGAGACTCACTGAGTTGTGGTAAGACACGGGTGTCTTCTGCATCTGTCTTCGTTTAGCTTTCAGGTTAACCCCCAAGGTTGCAATGATTAGTTCTGACATGGTGTCAGGACCCTGGTGTCAGAGAGCTACGACTTGATCATTGATTCGTCCAGCAGACATTACAAGAACCCCGCTTTTGTGTGAGGTTTCAAATGTGGTGGTCCAGGGGCTGGAGCTGTGGCTCAATGGTATCATGCTTTTTTTTTTTCCTGACACTTAGTTGTGTATGTGGTGCTGAGGTTTGAAACCGGGTCCGGGTCCTTGCGCATGCCAGGCAAGTGCTGTAATGGCTGAGCCACGGCCGCATATGGATGTGATTTTAGTATTGCCATCTGAAACAGTGTAAACTTCACTTGGAATAATATTTCTTCAAAGCACCCTCTCGTTTGTATCCCTTGCATGTTACACACGCAGAAACTTTGTGACAATTTCTACCAACACATAAAATAAATTGAACAGTGAAGAGATGCAACTTTGTATAGGTTAGAGGTTAATGAGTGACGGATACACTAAGTACAGCAAGATGGGTTGTGTGTTCCTCCCAACTGGATGAGTCCCCGACAAAATTCTAAACTTCATTGCTGTGTCAAGATACAGTCCCCTGAAGGCACATTCTGGCAGAGTTGCACCTTAACCAACTGCCTTCACACTCTCCCATCCAGCAGGTTGAGAGTGGACACATGGGTGCTGGGCAGACTCAGGTGCAGCCACATGGGCCCAGGAGTCCTGGTGTTTAACTGGCTCCCAATGGATTCTGGTCTACACCCCAGGGTGGGTGCTGCCTCTGCCCGCTCTGGCTTCCCCGCAGAACAGTTTCTCTGAAACAGCTTGCTGCTAGGCACAGGGCTGGGCATCGCACGTTGCGGAGTCCAGGGGCAGAGAAGAACCACCTCTGTCTTTTCCTTTTCTTTTTTTCTTATTTTTTCCCCTAATAACTCAGCCAATGTCCTCTATTGAGTGTCTCGGCTAGAATCATTTTGTATACAAATATCTAAACTACAGTGTCCCAAAGGTTTGGGGACTGCCACAACTAGTGTAGACTGGTTTAAAAGTAACCCTGAGTCGCTGGGGAGGGGAGGGGCACCCAACTAAATGCTGAGTTCTGGGAGAAATGAGGACGGAAAAGGACCAGGAGTTCTTACTCCCCCTCGAGGTGATGCAGCCTGTGGCTAGCACACTTCCACACAGCACAGCTCCCACAGCCCGCGGCCCGGAGGAGGACGCGCTTGGAGCCAAGGCCCAGCGCACAGAGGAGGCATCAGGCCAGTGTCTCCGAGCGCGGGATGCCAAGGCCAGGGCTTGCCCCTGCCTTTCAGGAAGTGCGCGGAGTGGAGACGGCCAAGGTTTGCAGCAGGAAGGCGGGAGGAAAGCGGAATGCAGTCAGCTCCTTTCCCGGAGCAAAGCCGAGTGAGACTCATCCTGGAGGAGCTTTGGAACAACGGGCACAGCGCGTGCTGGAGGACAGTGAGCTGAAGCTGGAAGGTCCCCGAGGCAGGAGCTGGGAGTGGACACACAGGAGTTCCGGAAAGGCACAGAGATGGCCAGGAATGCCCAGGGCCAGTGACGCCCCGGATGGACTGCACCTTCAGCCCCGGGGTCTGGGAAGGCCTTGGCCCTGCACCCAGAACAGTCCCTGTTCTGAGCACACAGGCCAAACACAAGTCTGTCTACAGTCATTTAAAATGTGCCACGATGGGTCAGACAGGAGTGTGAAGCACACAACCAGAAGCTCCAAGATGCACACTAAAAACAAACCGAAGCTAAAGCCGATCCCTCCCGTTTTTTATTTGATAGGCACCTTTTCTCCCATAGTAAGTATCCATGGTGATCATTGTTCACGTGGCTGTTGTCAGCTGCAAGGGGCACAGCAGAGGGCTGCAAAGACTCCCAGGAGGAGCAGGAGCACCCACCCTCCCGGCCTTCCCTGCTGCTCATGTACTGGGGGCTCTTCCTGTTCCTCAGTGTCCAGAATATGCTGCAGGGACGTACGTGCTGCCGCGCAGCCTGGGTCATCAAGCCAGGGTGAGCCAAGCCCCCAGCAGGGCGGACTCTGCCTCCAGTCCCAGGGCCCCAGGACTGGGGAAGGACAGGAACCAAAAGAGAGCGCTGTGGCCTACGGGCAGCGCTGGTCTACCTGCGGGTCCCCCTGCATGGATTCAGCCAACTGTGGGTAGAAAATAAGGGGGCCATCGCGTCTGCCATTATTCCCTAAACAATGCAGTAGGACCTCTTAGGTGGCATTATATTGTGATAGGTGTTCTAAGCCATCCAGAGATGATTTAAAGTCTACAGGATGATTTCTCAGGTTGCATATGCAAATGCTAAACCACTGTAGGTAAGGGACCCCTAGATTCTGGTATTCTTGGGGAGAGGGCTGGAACCAATATCCCAGAATTCCTAGGGGTGACTGTATTATTAAAGCTTCATTGTGTGTGTGTGTATGTGTGTGTGTGGATTAAAGGATTAAATCCAGGGCCTTGAACAGACTAGGCAAGTACTTTACCCCTGGGATACACCTCCAATCCTTTCCTTTTTTTTTTGAGGCAAAGTCTCACCAAGTCCCAGAGGCTGGCCTTGAACTTGTGATCCCACTGCCTCAGCCTTTTGAGAAACTGGGATTACAAGGGACCACCACCATAGCTAGCAGAAAATCAGTGTTTTTGAGCGTCCCCCACCCTCTTCTTTATTGGCAGTGTCAGGGGTGGAACCAGGGCCTCCTGAATGCTAGGAAAGAGCTCTATGCTGAGCCTCATGCCCAGAGCATTCTCCCTTGCTTGCCCTCAGATCAAACTAGATGTGGTCAGCAGTTCCTCCCACACCCACTCAGGTACCTACTGAATGGACAGGCAGGAGTGGCTGCTGGTGGAAGAGGCTCCTGGACAGATCTCAGAGCTAAACACAGCCAGTTGTGGACTTTAGGACCATTATGCTAAAGAGGCTGTTGCGAATCACCCTAGGAAGCCAGGTGAGCCAAGAAAAGAGAAGACCATAGGTTCAGCCCTGTGCACAGTAGTCCCCAGGCCACGACCAGGTTCTGAACAACCAGTGAGGTCAGGGCTGGGCGACAGGCTCTGGTGATACTGATGGTGCTGGGGGAGGGGAAGGGGCAGGGGCCCCACACTGGGCGCCACCTCTGCCTTGGAGCCTCAACATTAGGAGACAGCAGAAGGAAGTCCACACGTATGAGACCAGGATGGAGGAGGGAGCTGGAGGAAGGACCCCGCACAGGAAGAGCAGGGTGTGGCCAGGTGGAGGAGTGGCACAGGGAAGGTGGGCACAGGGACCCTCCAGGCTTAAAGATAAGTGTTCCCAGGGCCCAGGAGGCCTCTGTGGGGGTCAAGATCAAACTCCGGGGAGCAGAAGTGAGGAGGTGCAGGTTTAGGGGAAGGACTCGTGGAGGAGAAAGGAGTGGTGATCGGGATTTTTGTTTAAGTTTCGTGTTTTTTTGTTTTTTCCCAGTTTCTTATTGTGTTAAACATGCACAAAGGTTAGCATTCTCATCGTTGCTAGGTGTGTAGTGCTGTGGTCCCAAACACACCCTTGACCCCAGCCCTGTCAGGACCTCCACCACCTCCAGAGCTCCTCATCTTGCACCTCTGAAACTGTCCCATACTGTACCACACTATACCCTCTCCTCCAGCCCTGGAGTCCACACTCCCTCTACGAATCTGACTCCCACATAGCTCACATAAGTAGGCTCCTGGGGTCCCTGTCCCTCTGTCACCTGCTTCCTTCACATGGTGCAGAATCTCACGGTTCACCCATGTTGTGCCTGGTCAGTACATCCTCCCTGCTAAGACTCGTAGCTTCTTACACGGATACCCACCCATGCTCATCCATTCCCCGATCAATGCACAATGGGGGCATCCATGGATTGATGATGCTGTGACAGGCAAGGTGGACAAGTATCCCTGAGACCCTTGGTCTTTAAGATGGGACTGGCCATGTGCAGTGCTAAAACGACGAGAGGAGAAGCCCAGGAGAGGGAAAAGTTGAGAATGAGTGAAATCTTCGAGGGAGCAGAAGGGAGTTGCAGACCACAGATGAGGGGCACAGCACGGGTGGCTTGAGAGTGGACAGCAGTGGGGTGATGCTGGGGCAGTGCTCCGGAGACTGTGCAGGTCAGGAATAGTCCTCAGAGGCCTGGAAGTGGACTTGAGTGGCAGGGGGAGAGGGGCATCGCCAGGGACCCTGACAGGCTCTGTCCCTAGGAACACACTGGCCTGGGGGAGGGCACAGAATGCAGTGATGGTGTGCCCAAAGTTGCTTAGGGTTGGCAGAAAGCCCAGAAGGCAGAGGTAAGGGTGTGGGGGAAAGTGGGAGAGAAGTGGCCACCGCTGGTCAGACTAGAGGGTCGCCCATTGAATTCATTCGTGTTTCTCAACTCAAAATCAAAACAAAACCCACTAATGAAATAATGTAAAATTTAGCAATCCGAGGCGCTTGCCTGTGCTAGGAGCAGGGAACCCCTCACAGGCACTGACCCTCAGGTGCAGTTCCTGCTCCTGCTTCGGCTTGCCAGGCCCTGTCTTCTCTTCTTTGTCCACAAGAGGGCAGAGTGTCTTGGTCACAGTGGCTAAGCAGATTTACCCAGCAGGTTGGAGGCTTAGGTTTTTATTCTTGAACAACTTCTAGAACCTGGTAAGCCTCTAGGTCATCACCTGCCACCTTCAGCTGTGCCCCATGCTCCTGCTGTTACATGCAGGTCCTGAGACACTGCAAGCCTGCTTCAACCATGGAGTGTGGTCCACGCAGGGAACCCTAGGAAGGCCCTGCAAAATCTGCCCCTCTCTCAGGACTCTGCAAACTGAACCATCACCCACCAACCCCTCCCCAACTCACAGCCCTCCAGGCGCGCTGCTAACGCAGCTTGGGGAAGGAGAAACTATTCATTTTTAATTTCCAGAGTTAAAACATAGTCATGTCCAATAATTGATGCCACTAGGGTCTGGTTATGTTAGCAATATAAAAATATTAAACCACAATGTTTCCCCAATTTCTCTCTGCAATTTTTCCTTTTAAATGTTGGGTGGGCTCCATGAGACGTGATGTTTTGCACCACCAGGAGAATCAGTGGTCTTTGCCACAGCCTGCTGTGCACTCTTAAATCTTCAGATCACATGCTGGCACTCCGGTGCCATGTCACATGAGCACTGTGTCTTTAGTAGTTGCAAGGACTTGAGGCATATAAAGAAAACGGGCAAAGAGCTGGGTTTCCACTCTACACTCAGGAGCATGCCAACACCCATTTCTTGTTCTATTGCTCCATCTGCTGGCAAGCTCATAGAACACCGTCACCAACATCTTCAGTCCGTCCTGGAAAAGTTGATCTTCATATTGTATTTATTCCAAATTGTGCCTTTTAGTGTCCAAAAAGTGAAAACATTTGTGAAACCATTTTCCTTTCAAATCATTCCTGGCTTCAAGCGGTCTTGCATTTTCTCATTAATTATCTAAGTGTGAATGACACCAGCATCTCAGATCTTACCCCAAATTTCTCAAACTTCTCTAAGCATAAAAATGATTTCACATCAGTTTTAAAAAGAAAATTCGTATCTACCAACCCAAACCTACCAAATTGGGATTATGTGGGAACCTGTAGCTTTCATCTAGTAGGTTTTTACACTCAGGCCTAGTATGGAACGCTGAAATCTAGTCCACCGCCTTCAGAACCCCACAGGTGACTATAGGACTAGGGAGCCCCTAGCCCTTTCCAGCCCCCACTCCCATGCATTCACACTTAAGTGTACACATTAAACAATATAGTTGCTTATGAATGCAGCTTTAAAACAACTCCATAGAGGAGTGCGTTTGTATAAACTGAGCATCTCTAATCTGAAAACCCCAAAACTTTTGGCCACCAACATGATGCCACAAGTGTGAAATTTCACAGCTGACCCCATAAGACAAGTCACAGACAAAACACAGGCATGCTAAAGTATTGCACAAAATTGCCGTCAGGCTACGTGTGTAAGGAATTGTGTGTCTAGATTTGGATGTCATCACCAAGATCTGTACACGCAGACGTTCCAAAACCGCTGGCCACCCCAGTTCCAGGTAGGAAACGTTTCTGCTTCAAGCATTTTGGAGAAGGAATACTCAACCAGTACTACACCTATGCTGCTTCCATAGGTGCCTAACTAGTCAGGAAACTAGCATCAGCCCCACGTCCTGGTTTGATAAACAGGCCTGTTGTACTTTGCACTATTCTACTGGAGTGGTTTGGCCTCCATGAGGAGAGCACCTAGCTCAGGGTGGATCTGGACTAGCTTCTTCCAGCTCACCTGCAGCCTGTTAGAGCCTTAGCGTGTCTCACCTGCGGGCATACAAGCTCAATAGAATGCCACCCCTCCAGGTGACCTTGCGGCAAGGAAGGCCTCCCTGCGCTGCTGGGTACATGCACGCCCCTGAGGCTCAGCCTGGGGATCTGGGCAGCTACCATTTTTGGCACCCCGCCTCCTGGCACCCGGCCTTAGAGCGCAGTTTTATTTTCTTCCAGAACAAACATCAAATCTCATCAGATCTCTTGCTTCTAAAGCAGCCCACGATTTTAAAGGGCGGCCCAAGCTCGAGCGCACTCTACACGCTGCGCGCCAGTCCCAGGCTCAGCTGCGCACCGCTCCCACGCCACGCCGAAGTCCCACGTGCTCCGGGCCCCTGGGCCGAAGGGGGGGCGGGGCAGGGGCGGGCCGGGCCCGCGTAGCCCCGCCCCGGGAAACCGCCACAGGCGCGGCAGCCAATCAGGGAGCAGCGCGCGCCGCGCCGTTGACTCGGAGTCACGTGCATCTCCAGCCGCCTCGCCCCTGACCGTGTTCGTCCGCGGGAAAAGAAGGCCGCGCCACCGCCCTCAGCCCCGCCTCGCTCCCGGCTCCCTCCGGGGCGGCAGCGCGAGGCGGCGGAGGGATCGGGCCGTTGCGGCTGTTGGAGGTGCGGCCCCCGCGGGTGCGAGGCGGCGCGCTCTCCTGCGGCGCCCTGCTCCTCCGGCCCGAGCGAGGGGGCTGCGGACCCGGCTCCCCAGAGCCTGCGGCCGGCGACCGCACCCAGCGAGGCAGGCGGGGGCGCGGCGGGCGGGTCTCTACGGGATGGCGCTTGCCCCAGTCCCCTGTACCTGTGCCCATGTAACCCCCCTCCCGTCCCTGTGTCCACACCCGTAACCCCACCTGTACCCCTACCTGTCCCGGTTTCCCCACCCGTAACCACACCTGTTCCCGCACCCATACCGCTCCCGTCCGTGTTCCCACCAATAACCACACCTTATGCCTGCACCGGAACCCCTGCCTCTCCCTGTGTCCCCACCTGTCCCTGTGTTCCCACCCATAACCCCACCTGTTCCCGTACCCCCGCCTCTCCCCACCCAGCATCTCCTGCACCTGCACTCCAACATCTGCATCTCCTGTACCAGCACCAACACCTCCTGTACCTGCACCCATGACTCACCTGTGCCTGCACCCCAGCTGTACCTGTACTGGAAACCCCCCTCCGTGTTCACCCTCACAACACCCCCTGTGCCTGCACCCATACCCCCACCTCTTCCGGCTCACTCACCTGTAACACCACCTGTGCCTTGCCCCACCCTACTTCACCAGTATCCCCACCCACCCCTTGTCAGGTTACCAACCTGAAGTGGTCGGGACTAGACTAAAGCTGTAGTGGGTCCTGAGTTAGGCATTCACTGAGCCAGGAAGTTTGGGTCGCTGGAGGAGAGGGTGAAAGAAAAGGCTGTGCCCTCCAAGTTTACTGCAGCTGGGGCTCAGGGGAGCAGTAAAGTAGAGAAGGAGTCAGCATACAGGGGACTCTGCTGGGTGGCCCCAGAGCAGGCGGGGAGGCAGTGAGCACCGAGAGGGTGTTGGAGGAGGAAACTGAGGCCATGTGACTGCACAGAGACAAACATGTGTGCACCTTGAGGTTTTGCCCTTGTATTGCACTGGGGTAGTCCAAAACCAGCTTCAACAGTAGTTCTGCTGCTGCATTTCCCATCTTAACCACCTTTTGTTTTGGACGGTGAGAGAAAGAATTAGTTTTTCATGTGGCCTTCGTTGCTCTGCCACGTCGTTGTGTGCGTAGTGCTGGGGTTCAGACCCGCATCCTCGTGCGTGCCAGGCGTCTTAACCATTTTTAAGTGGGTGCTGCAGTGTTTGCTGTGTGTGTCTTGTTTTTGAGTTAAAGTTGCATTGCCAAATGGAAACCATTTTGACAGGAATGTGCCCCAGCTAGTGCAGCTGGAAGCACACGCCTTGCATTCATTAGGAGCAACTCCACCAACATCCAGACTGGGACACTTTTGAAATTGAAAGAAGATCAAGCTGAAAACCTGAAGTTCCCTGGGTAAGCTGGACACAGTGCCCCCTACCTGCGTGTTTGCTTATGGGAACAGTGCTCACCAGTGCAAAAGGGGTTCACCTCAGCCTGGAGGCAGACATCCCCAGTTGGCATTTCCAGCAAGGTGCAGACACTCTGGTCCGAGACCACTCAGAACCATCTGCTGCTTAGGGGTATCCCCTAGTAAGGGCAGTTTGGCTCATTGCTACTTTGGTTTTTTGTTTTTAAAAAGATATTTTATGTAAATAACTGTTGCCAGGGTGCCAGGCACTGGACCCGGTGTGAAGGATCAAGTTGTGGAGGGAGTGTGAGGGAAAGCCAGGAGGCTCAGCACCTTGTGTGTAGTGGCTAATGTGGCAAGTGGACGTGGCTTTGAGGAAGGCATGGGGGGACCCCTCTGAGTGAGCCAGATGCTCCTGGTGTAGAAAGCGGGTGAGGGCGAGCCGTGCTGTAGGGGAGTCAGACTTGATTGAGGCTGGTGATGGGAGGAGACCTTCGCTGGAGTCTCAGCGGCGTATGGGTTGAGCAGGCCATTCCGCACTGGCCATGTTGTGAACGCAGCGTTCAGGGAGACGGCTCCAGTTGCAGCATGCTGGCCTGTGCGGATTGCCTCACCTAACCTGCTCCGGGAATTGGTGCTTTGGGTTTTGTGTGTGCTCACAGGGGCTTGTCTGCGACAGGCCTCAGCTGGTTTGAGCCATGGAGCTGGGGTGCTACTACCTTCTCAGTGACTGAACGGGTGATGACCTGATGGTAACCCTGCTCACAGCAGGCCCTTAAAGCAGGGCTGCTGGTGTTGAAGGAGCAGTTTAGGGCTAGAAGACCCTTAATTTCAGAGATGAAGGGTTGCCAGTGTACTTGCAGGAATGGGACGCTAGGAGGAGGGAGAGGGTTCAGTTTAGACAGCATGCGGAGCATGGCAAGATCCAAGAAGGTGTCACAGACACGCAGAGGGATGAGCCAAGGGGCTTCCAGAGCCTTGCCATAAAGGCCCGTTTCATCATAGGTCATACCAGGGTGTGTGCAGTCACACCCAAGTGGGGAGGAAAGAGCCCATTGCCAGCAACCTGATCTTCAACACTTTCCCCTCCTGAGCCTGTTTGTAGTATTCTGTTGAAAACTAAACCTACTGAAATACGGTTTCTATTCAGCCCTTCCACACTAGGTGCCCACATTTGGAGGATTTAGGAAGGAGCGTTGTGTTAAGATACTGTGCATTAGCAAAGAGTGCATAATTACCTGGAAGCTCATTTTAGGATCGTAAGTTGAAAGGTAGCGCTGTAGAAACGGACAAATATCATTATGTGTATTGATCATTATCTTCACAATTGTTTTCTCTCAAGAGAAGATGACGGGGCGAGCCAGAGCCAGAGCCCGGGGAAGGGCCCGCGGTCAGGAGACAGCGCAGCATGTAGGGGCGGCCGCGGTGAGACCTTGTCCATTCCAACTCAAAAGTGTCTTGAGAATGACAAGCTTGGGCTGGGGTGTAGCTCTGAGATAGAGCCCTTGCCTAGTATCTAAGAAGCCTGGGTTCAATCCAATACATAAGTATCCTGTGAACAAGGATCTAGGAAACTGATTCTTGATCCAGTGACTCCTGTCTCAGAGGAGTTTCTTTGAGAGTGGAGTGCTGGATTACTAATTCGGGTAGGCTGTTCAATTGGCTGGGACTGGTCTAAGTGTGGTCCTCACTGGTACCTGCACTCTTGATCTAAGAATGTGGTTCTTTGTGCATAACCAGAGTCAGCAGCCAGGGTACATTCAGCAGAGACCTCAGCAGCCACCAGCAGAGGGGGACTTGGTCGGCCGAGGACGGCAGAGAGGAGCGGCAGGAGCCACAGCCAAACCACAAGGTAGAGGAGAGTGGAAAGAAGCCTGGAAGAGCTGGGGTACACCGTGCTGGCAGCTGGTGCAGCTGCAGTCCTGAACAGCAGCAATCAGGAACGGTGGGGAGATCTCTGCACAGTCTGCCAGAGCTGGGGGTGCCACATTTCTCACAAAAGCATGTGGACTTGCCAGGCCCCACAGTAGTGATAACAGAATGATTCCATGTCAAATGACGACTTTGCCTATTATGCCTGGATGAGCCATCTTTAGACCATCTCTTGGCACCATTAGTGATTTCATTACCCGCTTGGCCAAGCTTAGAGTGGCTTTGACTTATAAAGCAGTTATAAAACGTCTCTTGGTTAGACCATCTGAACTACCAGTTGCTGCACCTGCATCGCAGCATGACGGATTGCGGGAGACACCAGTGCTGAGGCCCTTAGGACTCGGGGTAGGACACGCATTTCCCAGGCAACCAGCACGTACACCCAGGGCTCGCAGCAGAGCCAGCAGCCTGGGCCTCTGCAGCTGGGGTGTGTGGTGAGGAGCAGCCCTCGCAGGAGGATCAGAGGTGACCTTGCCGTGGGGCTGACTCGAGGCACCGTGGGGGACAATCTGGCAAGTCTGCATTTCAGGTCTGGCATAGCCCAGGTGTGTCACCTTTCCTCTTTCTCTTCAAGAGCTCCAGATATCGGCTGGGTTTCAGGAGCTGTCATTGGCAGAGAGAGGAGGGCGGCGCAGAGACTTTCACGATCTCGGTGTGAACACAAGACAAAACCTTGACCACGTCAAGGAGTCCAAGACAGGTGAATTGGCAGAACATTCCAGAAGGTGGTGTTCAAATTCTCTCAGAACCTAGACCATGTCACAGAATCAACAGGTGAATTGGCAGAACATTCCAGAAGGTGGTGTTCAAATTCTCTCAAAACCTAGACCATGTCAGGGAATCACAGACAGGTGAGTTGGCAGAACATTCTAGAAGGTGGTGTTCAAGCTCAGAGTGTAGA
>PVKS010004736.1:67007-90963 GCA_004027875.1 Aplodontia rufa
GAATTTTAGAATTGCTTTTTCTATGTCTGTAAAGAATGACATAGGTATCTTTATAGGGATAGCATTAAATCTATATAACGCTTTCGGCAGAATGGCCATTTTTATTATATTAATTCTGCCTATCCATGAGCATGGGACATCTTTCCATTTTCTTAGGTCATCTTGGATTTCATTCTTCAGTGTTCAATAGTTTTCATTGAAGAGATCTTTGATTTCCCTTGTTAGGTTGATTCCCAAGTATTTTATTTTTTTCGAAGCTATTTTGAAAGGTACTGATTTCCTGAGTTGTTCTTCAGTCCTGTTATTATTGGTATATAGGAAAGCTATTGATTTATGCGTGTTGATCTTGTATCCTGCCACTTTGCTAAATCTATTTACGAGTTCAAGCAGTTTACTGATGGAGTTTTTTGGATCTTCCAGATACAGGATCATATCATCAGCAAACAGAGAGAGTTTGACTTCCTCACTTCCTATATTTATCCCTTTGATTTCTTTCCCTTGCCTAATTGCTCTAGCTAGGGTCTCAAGAACAATATTGAATAAAAGCGGTGAGAGCGGACAGCCTTGTCTTGTTCCTGACTTTAGAGGAAATGCTTTCAGCTTTTTTACATAATCAAAGCATTGCAAACTCTGCCCTTCCTGCTGTCAGCTGGTGCCGTGAGCAGCATTCTCAGCTGATAGACTTGTGGGACTCCAGTTTCTGGTGTCCCTTGTGGACATCAGGAAAACACATATCCCTCTGTAAGGACCTTGGGGAAGGGGCAGGAGGTGGAAGGTGTTACCCCTGAGGACGCAGGTGGAGCTCTGCTGGTGGGCGTTTAGCAGCTGGCTTCCAGCTTCCAGTGGAGTGGTTTCCCTTTGTCCTACTTTTTTAATGTTTTCAAATGACTCGGAAGGGACGAAGGAGAGTTCCTGAGGCCCAGGGCAGTGCCGTGGCAGCCACAAGTCAGTATGGAGGATTTTATCCCCTAGGCACATTGCGAGTCTTCCCTCAAGACATTCCCTCTGCCACTGACTGAAGCTTAAACACAGGCCCAGTGCTCTAAGGGTCACTGTAGCTGGAGCAGAATCACCAGGGCATTCTGGCTTTGATGCTAGAGCACACAGTGGACTCACAGTGTCTGGCTGTCTCTGGAGTGCACAGTGGGCTCACGGCTTGTGGCTGGTTCTCCAGAGCACACAGTGGGCTCACGGCTGCTCTGTCTCCAGAGAACAGTGGCTCACAGCATCTCTGAACTTTCTTCTAGTTTGACTACAATCCACAGTTTGCAGACTGGTCAAAAGAAACGAGGGGCGCCCCACTGATCAGCGTCAAGCCACTGGATAACTGGCTGCTCATCTACACGCGGAGAAACTATGAAGCAGCCAACTCGTTGATTCAAAATCTGTTCAAAGTCACGCCAGCCATGGGCATCCAAATGAAGAAAGCAATAATGTGAGCAGATGGAGCCATTTCTACTCCAGAAATTGATGAGGAGTCATTCAGAGGGTGGGGGTGCTGAGAAACATAGAAGGGGCTCCTGGGTATGCGAGCACAGGGATAGATGGTGTGGCCAGGAGCACAGGTGGGAGGAGGATGGAGACTCCACCCTGGCCTGGTGGTGCTGGTGTGTGCAGAGGGGCCACGAGGTAGTCTATAGGCATCCACGCGGTGGCACAGTTTCCGTTTGTTTTTCTGAACGTGGGCTTTTATACTTCCACTGCAGGATTGAAGTGGACGATAGAACCGAGTCCTACCTACGAGTCCTGCAACAAAAGGTCACATCAGATACCCAGATAGTAAGTAGCCAGTGGGCCCCAGGTGACCTTCGTGAGTCCTGATTGGGGCTTGTCTTCCAGTCATCAGCATCAGGTCCCCAATGAGCCTCTCAACACGTTTCCCCTCCACGCGGTAGATGACCTAAGCTTGCCTTAGCTGCGAGCCTGGGGACTTGGCGCGTGTCCTGTGGGAGCCGAGGAAGCAAGGAGAACTTGTGACTCGAGGAGGTTGATCACTGTAGACAACTTGGGGAAACCAGAAAGGCACAAAGGGCAAGCCTGGCTTCAGAACATAGGTCGCAGCGTAGTCTGGCTGAAGTGCGAGGGCCCAGAGGTCCTGAAGGTCAGCTGCATCTGCTCACCAGGGTGCAGCAGGTACCTTGGTCTGTTGTGTGTGACCAGAACCTGGGGAAGGAGTATTCTGAAGAGGCACAGAGCAGACAGAGTCCACAGCCCTGAGATTCCTTAGTTGCGGGGTCTCAGCCCCTGGGGTGAACCCGGGGAGGGGCAGTGGACCAGAAGGGCAGCCAGGTGTAACCGATTGATGCCTTTTGTCTGTAATTGGGGCACCGTTTCAGCCCTCCTGTTTCTGCTGCAGTCTGTAGCAAGGTGAGTTGGAGCCTGAGCTCCAGAGCCGGATCCCTGCCTGTGCACCCACCCTGGCCCCTGGCATGGCCTTGGCAAGAGCCTGGGGGGCATTTCCACATCTGAAAGCACAGGAGATGGTGCCTGCAGCACTCTGTCGTGCAAGGGCTCTCCTGAGAGCCAGCAGTGCTGCCAGCCTGGCCCTTGCCCACTGCAGTCTTAAGTTGTCCCTAAAGGAAAATCATCCCCTTTCCCCTGGCTGCGCTGGACTGCAGGTAGTGGCAGCACTCCAGAGAGGCCTTCTGCTGTGGGTGCCACCCTGCTGTACCACAGCCCTGCCTGGGAGGGTGACTACGGGCCTTCTGACCCACTCACACCCACCCTGCATGCCCACACATACCGTCCTCTTACCTGTGTGTTCTCTGGCACAGGTTTTGACCTAAACGTTTGCAACAAGCTCGCTGTGTTCCTGCGTGCCCTGCACCCGGAAACTCTGTGTAGGGGATGTGGCTTGTTGTCTCCTACTGTTCGTGGAGTCCCCCGGCAGGACCTCCTGTCCCGGGCTGGGGGAAGTGATGGTAGGGTGGGGCGGGAGGTGGCAGGTCCTGGAAAAACGTCACATCGTGTCCTCGGGACTTGCTCTGACTGCCCCTGTGGTGGCCCTGTGGCTGCCAACCTCTTCTGGGGGGAAGGACATCCTACACTGTACTCCAGTGGTCCCTCTAACTAAGGGCTCCTCCACTCACAGACCCTGTGTATCATGCCGGGTGCCAGAACAACTGTCCAGACCGTCTCTGGTGGTCAGCAGTCATTGCTTTCTAGTCAGATTTGAGACCTAAAACTTCAGTGGCCAACACTCAGCATTGCAGTAGATTCCTGTGGCATTTGTACCATACCATGAAGTTGTCACGCACCCTCTGAGCGTGTGGGCTGTGATCAGATAGTGAGGAAGTGTGTCTGCCGCATGGTAAGAGCAGAGGGCAGCACCAGCTGTGGGCACAGTGCTGAGCGGAGCCGTCCACTACCATCCTTGTTAGGAGTCGCTAAAAGCTGGTTTGTGGAGAACATCCTCAGGGTGGCTCCAGCTGAGGGAGGCTGGGCACAGGACATCCCGCACCCTGAGCAGTTCTCCTGTGGGCCTGGAGGCCCCCAGTCACGAGGGCCAGGGGTGCACTGCCACGTGGCTTTCAGCCCAGGGAAGAGACTGTCTTCGTCTCGTGGGCCCCTGGTTCCACAGGCAGCTGGCAGTTGTGTTGCCGGGAGGTGCCCAGGGTGGACAGCAACATTGTTGGGGACTGTAGAAAATCAAGGCTCTGGGACCTACACTTGGGACATAGCAGTAAGCTCACATGTTGGATTCAGCTCCTGAAATTTGAACCCGCAGTCCCGGTATTTGGGTGGGGCTTTGAGAATGTGGCACTGCACCTTGAGTGGGGCTCATCTAAGTGCTCCACTTCCACCTTATACAGGCACCTGTCGCTTAGCCGACTGCATGAACAGACCTGAATGTCCGGTGCTGAAGAGCCACCCAGTGCAGGGGGCCTTTGCACGTTGCAGAGGAGCTTGCCCTCCACCTCAGCTGTGGATCTGGCCTGTGGCTCGCAACTCTTCGTAATGATACAGTCTGCTTGTTTTTAGGTTGTTTGTCTGTTGTCGAGTAATCGGAAGGACAAATACGATGCCATTAAAAAGTACCTGTGCACGGACTGCCCCACCCCAAGCCAGTGTGTGGTGGCCCGCACCCTGGGCAAGCAGCAGACCGTCATGGCCATCGCCACCAAGATCGCCCTGCAGATGAACTGCAAGATGGGTGGCGAGCTCTGGAGGGTCGACATGCCGGTGAGTCAGGTGGTGGCAGATAAGTGTGCAGTGGGCATTGAAGAACGCCTGACTGCTCCAGCCTTGCCCATTCTAAAATCACAATGTTCACGTGACAGCTGAAGCTGGCAATGATAGTTGGCATCGACTGTTACCATGACACCACAGCTGGACGGCGGTCGATTGCAGGGTTTGTGGCCAGCATCAACGAAGGGATGACCAGGTGAGTGAGGCCTCAGTGGCCAAGGGGACAGATGGTTTGACAGGACAAGAGTGAGAACCTTGAGCCACGAGGTGTGTTCTGTTTGCTTCCTGCGGTTTCTGGGTGGCAGAGGGAGAGAAAGAAGAGCAGCACGTGCCCACCTGACTTGCGCTGGCCCTCGCTTCGGTCAGAGCTGCCCCAGGCGGCAAGCATCTCATCACACGTGGCCCTCGCTCAAAGTGCTTCTGTTTAACCATTTTTATTGGCCACTGAGATGTGATTCAGATTTTTAGGGTAGAGAAATCAGTTCACCCGTCCGTGTGTTCCAGCTGAGCACTCATTTTTCAGTGCATTCCTAGGAGCTGGGAGCAGCTGGTGGAATATTGATGGCACCTGGGTGGCCAGCACCATGGGAGGATGTGAGCCCACCTTGACCTGGAAGGGAGAAAGGCCTCTGGGGTTGGCTTCTCGGGGGCAGAGTGCAAGGGTACTCTGGCGTGTTGGTGAGCCTCAGTGGCAGTCCAGGGATTCTGGCTCCTTCCATAGGTCTCCCAGGTATGTGGAAGTGCATGATTGGCTGAGGGTTTACAGTCTCTCGCCGCTTCAGCTTGTAGCATGTGGAGGTGCTAGGAGAGGCCCTTGAGGAGGTGGTAGGTGTGACATGGCCAAAATGTGTGGCTGTAGGGCAGAAGGGAGGGGGTGAGCCTCACATTCACGCTCTTCCCTGAACAGATGGTTCTCACGCTGCGTCTTTCAAGATCGAGGGCAGGAGCTGGTGGATGGGCTCAAGGTGTGCCTGCAAGGTAGGCTGGTGTGTGTGTGCACTGTCCTCAGAGTGACCCCAGGCAGTGACCCCAGGGCTGGAGAGTTGGAATGCGTGCCCAGCTCCGCTGAGGCTCCCATGCTTCCTTGCAGCGGCTCTGCGGGCCTGGAATAGCTGCAACGAGTACATGCCCAGCCGCATCATCGTGTACCGGGACGGCGTGGGGGACGGGCAGCTGAAAACCCTGGTGAACTACGAGGTCCCGCAGTTCCTGGATTGCCTCAAGTCTGTCGGTAGAGGCTACAAGTAAGCATGCGGGCGGCCTGGCGGCCCCTTTTAAGCTTGGCCTCTTGTCTCTCGAGTTCACGTGCCCTGTGCAAAGATTCGCGAGCATCCCGCAGGCAACCCATCGGGACAGGCGCTGAGGCCAGCCCTCCCGTGCAGGTGCTTCTGTGGCTCACCTGCCCTCACTGTGTGGCACAGCCTCTGCTGGAGGTACCACAGATGCTGCTGGGTGGGGCGGCAGTAGAGGTCACAGTGTCTGGAGACAAGGCCTGGGTTGATGGGGCGTCACCCTGAGTGGGACAAGAAGGGCCTGAAAGGAACAGAGAACCTGCAGTACCTGTGAGCTTACAGAAAGTAGTAGAAAGTTCCAGAAAAAGGCTTCCTGTTTATGTATAAAGTAAAATAGCATCTGGGAGTTGTTTCCCACAGTTGAGAAGTGCAGTGTGCACGTTTGTTTTACTTAAGCTTAGAGCCACGGTGTTTGCTGAGTCCAGCGTCCTCGGAGAGGCATCCTGGTCGCTGACGGGGCTGTTGGTGTGAAACCACGGCAGTCACTTGCTGCGTTGGAGGCTGGTCTCTGTCCACCTTTGCTGAGTTTTTCCTGCGGGGCTGCAGGATTGTCCTTCACTTGTGTGGCTGGCTCCTCCTGAGGCTGGTGCTTGTTTTGGGTGCTCTGAGTCCTTGGAGTGGTTCCTTTCCAACCCATCGCTGTCACCATAGACGCTGCTCCCAGCCAGGCTCCGGGGCTCATGATGACCGTAGCCTCCCAGCACCTAGAACTAGCTGGGCCCTGGGTGTTGAGTGCAGGGCCACGGCACTGGGCAGCACCGGGAAACAGCAGAGCTGCGTGGGCAGAAGGGTATTTCCCAGTCCCCTGCTCGCCCGCTGCTGCAGGGGTTGATGTGCAGTTCCTGTGCAGGGCCTTCTGGACCGTGGCCCAGGGTGCTGTGGCTCGCTGCCTGTTGGGCTTCACTGCAGAAGTGAGCAGTTGCCGAGTTGGGCTTTCCCTCCCGGTCCTCGGGCTGGGCACACTGTCAGGAGTGTGTGGAGTCACATGCACCCAGTGCTGTTGCCCGCGAGCGATGAGTCCCCACTCGCCGGCTCTCGCGGGGACTGCGCGTGCAAGGGGCCAGGTGAGGGTTGCTGTGGAGGATCAGGGGCACGGGAGCGGAACAGTCCACAGGCCACATGTGTAGGGGAGACCTTCTATGCCACCGAGTGCTGGTTGGCCTGCTGAGGGGCTGTAGAGTGCCTGGACTTCATGAAATGGGACCAAGCAAACCTGTCACACATGCACCCCAACATGCTGTGAGCCACGGTTCTGAGAAGTGACAGGTTAGACTTTGAGGCCACTTGAGTGCACTTGCCTGCTGGAGATGTCAGCATCCTAGTGTTTTCCACATAGCAGGAGGCGCCCATCTGTGCTCTGGACACCTGCTGGACTGACGCCTTGGCCTGGCAGGCGTTCAGTAAGTCAGGACTCCGTCGTTTACCTGCACTTGTGCCCAGGCCACATGGGGCTTCCTGCTTGTTCACCCACATTCCACTCCTGGCCCTCGGTCCTGTCCAGCGGAAGATGGGGTCACATCCCCCCATTGGGCAGGGGGTGTGCCCTTCAGGGGAGTGCTCTGGAACTTTGCCCCACTAACTGTGGTCATGCCCACCCTTGAAGCCCCAGGCTGACAGTGATTGTGGTCAAGAAGCGTGTGAATGCCAGGTTCTTTGCCCAATCTGGAGGAAGACTTCAGAACCCACTTCCAGGAACAGTCATCGATGTGGAGGTCACCCGGCCCGAGTGGTGAGTGCTGCGTGAGAGGCCGCGTCCCAGTGCCATACCTGCCTCTCGGGCACCTGCTCTTCAGGTGTCCAGGGCTGACATTCCCGCTGAGGCTGTGATGGCCCAGTGTTGATCTCTGAGCGCAGTCCCCAGGCCCTCTTCCTTCAGGACATGTTACTCTTTGTGTCAGCTTTGCCTCACTGTGACCCAGCTGCTCAGCATCTTAGAGGAAAGCTGTGTTTAGAGGCCCACTCCATGCTCACAGCAGCCAGGAGGGGTCCCCAGGGCGCCCCAGCGACCTGCCTCCTCCAGCCACACCACCTTCCTGCAGTGGCCAGTCCCGGGGTAGCCCTTTGAGATGACTAGCCGAGGTGACAGCCTCAGTGCAGGCATGTCATCTGAGCATCCTGTACTGCCTCACCAGGCCGTGCGTCTTGTGGCAGCTTCTGCAGGGGGCTTTGTTTCACAGGTGTAGCCTCATGCACAGGTGGTGGTTTTCTAACAGGAAGCCCTGGATGTGTGATGTGTAGCTGTCACACCCTGACATGAGACTGTGAGGGCCAGGTAGAACGCGGGCCTGCAGGGCACAGGTCCCACCGTGCGTCCGGAGCAGGCCATCCAGCTCCTTCCTATGGGAAGGGTGCCTGGCACCATGCCACCCTTTTGGGAGGGAGGAAGGAAGGGTTCTTTCTCCAGGCAGTGTCTGCGAGCCTTTCTAGAGAAGGTGGCCCTAGTTGGGACAGAGCCAGCCTCCATGTAGGGACTTGGGGTAGAGGCATGACAGTTGCAGCCAGGCAACTGATCCCAAAACCCAAGTGAGAGGCATTCAGCTGGCAGAGTTCCTACAAAGACTCTAGAACCCGAAATCTGATGCATCTCTGGCCCCAAGCACTTTGAGTAAGGGTCATACAACCTGTACTGATTAACATGGACAAATGGTGGTGCTCTGTAATCTGATGGTGGATGCCATTTTTACTCTGAAACCCGCTGTCTCAGGCGTCTCTCTCTCAGGCAGGTGTCAGGGTGGCAACCTCCTGAACAACTCACGACTACTGGGGGGACATAAGCAGGCAGGCTGGGGCTGACCCATGGGCTCCTGTAGGCTTCTGTGCAGCCCAGCTGCTAGCCCCTGCTTTCTGACCCGATGGCTCTGATACCACAGCCGAAACAGGCCACCTTGAGTCCAGGAGGGGTTATAGCAGTGCCACAAGCATCATGTGACACGGGCACCCTGGGTGGACTCCAGGGTCTCTTCAGTTCCTGGCACTCAGAATTTTACTTGCTCTCTGTAGCTTTTGGGTGAGTCGTTTAGCATAGGACTTCCTCCCTCCACCCAGCAGCTTCCGCTGTGGATGAAGGGTGGCTTGGGGGCGTGTCTGGCTTGGGAGGGCATGACTGGTTGCAGTCCACTTCCAGGTGAGCTTGCCGCGCCTCTGTTCACGTCCCGTGTGCCTGTTGTCCTTGCTGTTTCCACCTGGGCCTACACCAGGCCCTCACCAGCTCAGCATGCAGTTCTTCCCATGCCCCTCCTCCTAGAGCTGTGCTCTACATTCTTAATGATCCAATTAGATGTATTTTGGTAATAGCTATGGGAACAGCAAGAGGGGTGCTGTTCAGGGTAAGCGGCCTGTGGAAAGTGGCAGCCGCTGCAGCCAGACCCCTCCGCTTCCCACTATGCTGGCCTGCATGGCAGATCCTTGAGTGAAGCTCATCCAGAACCCCTTGCAGGGGCCCCGATGTTCGCAAGCGGCCTGTTTCTGGGTCTAGGAGCCATGGGACCTTCCTCCATCAGCACCTTGCTGGTGTTTCCTGTCCCTCCAGGTATGACTTTTTCATCGTGAGCCAGGCTGTGAGAAGCGGGAGTGTGTCCCCCACGCACTACAATGTCATCTACGACAGCAGTGGCCTGAAGCCCGACCACATCCAGAGGCTGACATACAAGCTCTGCCACATCTATTACAACTGGCCGGTGAGCGCCGGCCACTTTCTCCTCCCATCACAGGGCATGGGGTCTCACCACTGCCGTAGGTGGGCGGGCACCCCAGGCGGCGGGAGCACAGCCCAGACACCAGCCAGGTGACCTGCTTCTCTCCGCCAGGGTGTCATCCGCGTGCCTGCGCCCTGCCAGTACGCGCACAAGCTGGCCTTCCTCGTGGGCCAGAGCATCCACAGGGAGCCCAACCTGTCGCTGTCCAACCGCCTGTACTACCTCTGACGCGCGGCCACTCCTGCCAGGCCTCCGGCGTCCCTGCTGCAGCTCTGGGGTTTTAGGCTTGCCTTTTTTAACTGCTACCTTTCTAGATGAGAAGGGAATTAGGAGAGCCAGAGTTTTATTTCTAATGTTGCTATTTAACTTTTTCTTTATTTTATAGGTAAAGGTTAGGATTTTATATTTTATCTTGTTTCTCAAAAGTCTATTGTGATGATTTATTTCAAAACCCATGGTGAGGCCTCTGCACTTCCACAATGCTGTCCACGTGTGCTTTCCGGAGTGACCACGTCCTGCCTGGAAACCTGCAATAGCTTTCTTTTTGAAATATTTATTTTGAACTTAAGGGAGGATAAAAAGATGTAGAACAGGATGCTAAGTACGTTTGTAGGTAGGTTCTATTGGGTATCTGATATCTTGCATTTTAAAGATAAAAGCTACCATTAAATAACCTACACAAACAAAACTGCTCATTTTTTTATTTCTTGTTTGGAGTTCAGTAGTATGGGGGGTTAAAAAAATACTTGGAACGTTTTAAATTTTCATCCAAAGAAATTTTTTAAGACTCTTTAACAAAAGAGGGTAGTAGTGAAGTTCTGTATTAATGTGACTATTTATTTTGTTTTGCAACCAGGACATTATTCTATTTGTTGTAAAATAAAATTGAATTGACCACCATCCTCTTTGAACAATAGCATAGTTTTTATTTTGAGAGTCCGTGCATTCTTTCCATCTACCTTTCACTGCTGGAGAGGCACAGTGCCCAGGGACCCCATCCCTGACAGCAGGAGAGGAGTGCCAGCTATGGGTCAGGGTGAGGCCCGTGGGGTGGTGGCACCGGTGTCTGCATCTCTGCGTTTGTAGGTCTTTCCAGCGACTTGTGCCAAGAGGAGGCTTGAAGTCAGTGTGCTGCTGCTGTCTGTCAAGGGACCCCTGAAATGCCCTTGCAGAAGGAAGGAGTTTAGGCCTCTGTGATGCCACCTGGGCTCTGGACTGCAGGCCACACTCAGTACAGGCACTGATGGGACCAGGCAGCACAAGCTGGTCTCATTGTCAGTGCCCTTAGGGTCTAGCCTGCGTGCACGTCATGGAAGACACTCCCCCTGCCCCTTAGTTCTTAAAGCTAGTAACTGCTGTTAGCATGAGAGTCCCCAGCCTGCTCAGGTAATCATCAGAGGAGACACGAGGAGATGGAAGCCGGAGACAAACCTCAAGTGACAGCTCCTCTAGCCACCATGTTGCTGAGGAGGAAGGAGCACCACACACCACTGTCAAGCATGTGCTCAGCAGACAGTTTCTACTTGGGCTTAACTCATGACTGGTCGCCAGCTCAGGTCATTAAGCTCCGTTCTTAGACGACTTGGAGCACCACCATGAAGGCCAAGGGCTTTGCGTCTCTCGGGCCGTGACAAACTGGGTCACGACGTTCCTGGAAGCGTTGTCGTCCAGAGACCATCACTACGTCAGTGAAGACCTGGGTTTGAGAGGCAGAAATGGGCCTGGAGTGTTTCCAGCCAGGCATGGCTTGGCGTCCTTGCCTCCTGGTGCATCTTGGGCCAGCCCATGAGGACCACTGGGTTCCAGCCAGACCCAGAACCAGGGCTTCCAGGGTGTGGCCAGGTGACTGTTGGGAATGGGCAGGATCTGGCTCCTGTCCATGTTGGCTCAGCTTTGGTTGTGACCTTCCTGTGTGAGGCGATGTGATGGTCGCTACCATGGAGACGAGTCTCAGCCCTGCCCCAGGAGAAGAATGCCCCCGTTGGGGGGTAGAAACACAGGCTGGCCTGCAGGACTCTGCAGGGTCACAGGGGTGATTCACAGCTTAGGTGCCTGGACCTGACACACTGCAGACCTGCACACCAGGGCTCCCTCCTTCCGGACATTCAGGCCCGAACTGGAGCTATTCCTGGGTGCCCTCTCTGGTCACACTCTGGAAATGGGCTGCTATCACCCCACGAGCTGCGGTTTCCTCCTGGCACCTGAGCCAAGGCTGCCTCCCACCTTTCCTCTACTCTGCCATTTTCAACAGAACACCGAAGTGGGTGAAGCCACTCGTCTGCCTAAAGTCCTACGCAGCTTCCCGTCTTGCTCCGCTCCTGTGCACCCAGCTGGCTGCCCTTGGCCCCGCTTCCTGCCAGGCCCCTCCCTACTGGCCTGGGTGCTGGCACAGGGAATTAGGTGGGTGGTATTTGTGTCTTCTCCCTGGACCATGCCAGGGCTTTGGCTGCTTTGTGTCCTTGCTGGGCTTAGAAGGAGCTCTCCTGAGGTGCACCTTGCATGTGAGTCCACATGCACCCGGTGTAACCACCACCCAGTGTTAGGAGATGCTCGTGCCTGCCCTCACACAGGAGGCTCCTGCATGCCAGCACCCCACGGCCTGCCCAGGCCCCCCAGATTCTCAGGGAACCATTATGGGGGCTTTGAACATAGGACCTCTCAATCTCGTGGGGCTTGCAGCTGCCGCAATGTGCCTACTTCCCACGGAGGCAGGAAAGAAGCCTCTGACTCCCCAGGCCTTGCTATTCTGCAGGTCTACCACCCTCTCCTGTGCCCTGAACACACCCCGTACACCTGCCCCCGCTGGCTCTTGGAGACCTGCCCCGTGGTTTCAGAATTGGTTTTATTGGAGTATTTGGCTTGCAGTGAGGCTTAGCATCAGCTTACTACAGAAGGTATGTCATGTGGAAATGTCCAAGTTACTCACAGAATAAAAGCCCACACGTCACTATGGAGAAATGGCAGTCTTTCAAGGCCACCCCCAAGGTAAAAAGGTACTGTAATAGAAGTCGTTTACTTCTGGAATTTTCCAGTTCATAGTTTTAGACCACAGAAAGCAAACCTGCAGGTAGAGGAACCACTTTTGAAGGGTTTTTGTTTGTTTTGTTTTTTAAGAGAGAGAGGGAAAGAGAGAATCAACTTTATTTACTCATCTGGGCTGTGTTTCTCTGACACCTAGTTGTGTATGTGGTCTGGAGTTGGAACCTGGGTCCTCGTGTGTGCCAGGCAAGCGCTGTAACCACTGAGCCACCGCTCCAGACCTTAAGTGATTTTTTAAAAATAAAAAGTCTGACAGATGCTGATTCTGAGGTCAGTTCATTTATTCTTTGGTTTATTATTTCCATTTTTCTAGTTTTCCAAGTTGAAATGGAGGGGGAAATTTTGAGGAAAAATGGTGTATGCACACATCTCTTGGCACAACTGCATGCTACCTCCTTTCCCACCCAGTGTCAGGCCCCGTGGAGGGCTCAGGCAGCGCTGCCCCGACCCTGGACTGGGGGCCTGGGTGTCTGCTCACTGTGCCGCTTACCCCCTTCCACAGCTGGTGCGGTGGCGGTGGCGGGCCTGGGGTGCAGATGCGCACACTGCAGAGCGAGCGGGTGTCCTCCTCACTGTGAGACGGTGGAGTGCTAAGTCTATCCTGACTGCCTAGCTCCTCCCACAGGCTTTGGGCATTTGCTCACAGGGCTCTGTGATGGTGTGCTGCGGTGCTGCGTCCCATGTCCCTTCTTAGTTTCCTGCTCCTGTTTACCTGTGAAGCAGAAGCCAGTATTTATTTTGTAGCCAGTGTTTAAGAAATTCTTCCATAAACAAAGTCACAGAGATGATCACCTGATTTCCTGGTAGTGTTGTGCCTTTATACTGAATTTATTCCTATGTACTTAAAAGTTTCATTGCCATTGTAAATGTCCTACTAAAGATTAAATTTTCTGATCTTTCACCAGTGGACAGAAGTGAGCATGTAGAGACATGCTTGGTCTCGTGTTTATCCAATGTGCAGCCACTCGACGGGGCTTGGATTCTCCCAGGAAATCGCATCCTTTGCGGATGGTAAGAGTTCCACTTTATTCTTTCCAGTCCTTATGCTTTCCCTTTATTTTCTTTTTATTATATCAGTTACAATATTTAGTTGAATACAAGTAAAAGGGGTATGGACATACGTGTCTTATTGTTACTTTTCAGTTGGGCTTTCTGACTTTTCCTCATTTAGGACTGTGATCATTACAGAATTTCAAAGCGTACCCTGTACCAGGTTAGCAATGTTTCCTTTTACAAGTAATTTGGGTTGGCAGTATTTGTGATCATTCTTTTATTTCATCCTGCTAATGTAGCACATTGTGCTTTAAGATAATCTAGGATTAGACCATCCTTGCATTCCTGAGGTACACAAACTTGTTACCTTTTTCTTTTATATGCCATTGGATTTTATTGGCTAAGATTTTATTTTATTCATGATCAATATTCATAATGAAATGGCCTATAATTCTCCATTTTCCTAGTATTTCTCTTTGCTTTGGTATCCAGCTATATACTTCTGTTAAAATGGCTTGAGGGGTATAGTCTTTTTATTTTCTGGAAGGATCCATATAAAATTGGGAAAACTTCTTGAATATTTGGTAGAAAACAAGGTGACAAAGACACCCCAGTGCCCATCAGAGTGCGTGATGAACAGCAGAAACACTGTTGGCTGGCAGTGAAAACTGACCTTCAGGACAGCGCGTGGCACTGAAGCTGTCACTGCAGGAAATGTTGACCCAAATACATTCTTCTTTAAAAAAGAAAACTTGAAATTCAGCAATTAGAATTGCATCCCAAAAAACAATAAAAAATTAAACAGTGTAAGGAGAAAGCAGCAAAGATGTCGGAAGGGAGATGGGGGAGGATGCGTGGTAAGGAGAATCAGCGAGGCCAGACTGGCCAGTGGGCCTCACACCCAGCCAGAGAGCCAGGCAGACACAGACCAGCGGCCAGGGGCGACTGCCTTGGGCTTGCTGGACCTTCACCTCTGCCCAGCAGTCCCCAGACCTCCATACGGGCCCCGCTGGCCCACTGCTAAGGGGCCAGCCACCTTTTCCATTCTTGCCCTTTGAGGGTTCTGAGATCTGTTCTTGATCTCCCTACTTCTGCCTCCTGCCCTTCCATGAGATATGTCATCTCCCCTCCCCTCCTCCCACCTTAGCTCGGTCCCCCACAGGACCAGTGTCCGTTGGTCAGCTCCTTCCACAGCACCCACTCATCTTGCAGCACTTACCTGGCACAGCGGGGGACTCCAACACCCCCTTTCCCACTAGCTCTCCTGTACTGACCAGGTGCCATTGACGGAGCCTGTGTCCCACCAGGCGCCTCCAAAGGGTCCGGCTCCTCCCTGTCCCACGAGCTCCGGATGAATGTGGCTCCCTCCTCTCTCCCTGCCCAGGAGTTACTGTCATCGACGGGAACAGAGACTGGCCAAGACACAAGGTATGCTTTGCCAAGAGGCAGGAGAAGGGCTACGAGGGTCGTGGGGAAGGACACAGGCCTTCCAAGGGCCACCGCCTCCAGCAGTAGGGACACAGTGTGGTGGTGGTGACTGTCACTGGCGCCTCACACTTCCTCCCCTAGGGTGGCAGGAGCCTGTGCCCAGCATCTGGCAGGAACTGGGTGGTCTGCAGGGTCTCCCAGGAGAGGGGAACAGCTGCTGTGATGGTCATCGCTGCCATCCATAGCCAACTGCCCTCTAGCCCTGTCCAGCTGGGCTTCTGGCCAAAGGAGTGGAGACGGGGGCCTTCAGGTGTTTGTGGACATGTCCACTTCTCTAGTTGGTCTGCAGACTGAAGTGTGAGGTGCAGAGCCACCCCCAGCAGAGAGCAGGCACAGGGAGGCGGGCGCCCTCCTCCTCCAGCAGGGAGCGGGCAGGGAGGAGGGCACCCTCCACCCCCAGCAGGGAGCGGGCACAGGGAGGAGGGCGCCCTCCACCCCCAGCAGGGAGCGGGCACAGGGAGGAGGGCGCCCTCCACCCCCAGCAGGGAGCGGGTGCATGGAGGAGGGCACCCTCCACCCCCAGCAGAGAGCAGGTGCCCTCCACCCCCACAGAGACACCACTCACCCCAGCGTGAGCCTGCAGAGCCTGCCCCCGATGCCCCGTCGCTGTGCGTGTGGCCCACTGCGTGGCTGCAGCATCCTGGGATGCGTCGCATTCGAGGAGGAGCTAGTTAGCACCTGCTTTTGCTGAGCTCGCGCCCTGGGCAGTCTAACGCTGTCGCTGTCACAGTCAGTTTGTGATACGGTTAAGTCCTTGCCTGATCCCATCCTTCCTTAGCTGGATTCCTAGGTGTGGGAGTTAGTCTCTAGAGTGGGGTGACCCCCACGTGGGAGGAGCCCCACAGTGGCCCACAGCCCACCTGTGAGTGTGCAGACAGATTCTGCCAACGCAACGAGAAAGCATGTCATTACCTGGCTGCCACCCCAGCCCCAGCCAGAGAGGTGGGGCCACATTTGGGACACGCTCAGATGGGCTTTCCAAGAGCAGCAGGGCCACCTGCGCCCTGCAGGGAAAGGCCTCCCCCTGGACTGGCTCCTCCACTAGCTCCACCCATGGAGGGCTTTCCGTGGGCCACGGGCTGCATTTACTTTGCATTTTTATATTAATCTCACTTCCACACTTGACCATTAAATTTAAAAAAGCATTTGTTTTATTGTTTTTGCCCTAAGACTTTATTCAGGTAGTCCCAGCACCCTGTTTTCACCAGGACAGCAGCTGCGGGAAGTGGCAGGAATGTGACGGGGGTGGCCCATGAGGGGCATGCACTCAGCACAGAACAGGCTCCTTTCAAAATCAAACGTGGACAAGGCTCCTGCGCAGCAGACAGGCCGTCCATCCTGTCCTCTGCCAAGGACCAGAATCCCACACCACCAAGTCCTTCCCCGCCAGCCTTCTCCTCTCCTAGAGCCCCAGAAGTTTCTGGAAAGATGGTACATTGGGGGCTGTTCTATTTTTATGTATAGTTACTTTTCAAAAAAAAAAGGAGTGACACTCAGGGCAGAACGCTGGAGAGAGCTTTGAGTTCTCTTGAGTAGAGAGGTGTGCCACCTGGGAAGCTTAGCAGTGGCGTAGAAAAACTGTGGATGAGGAGCAGTTGCCAGATGAATCCCTATGGCAGTGGCCACACCCACAAGCCCAGGGGCTGAAGGGGAGGGCGGTGGCTTCCAGGAGCCCTGGGCCACTTAGACCTTATCTCAAAATGAAATCTACAGAAGGCTGAGGGCCAACTCAGCGGTAGCGCCCTGCCTGGTGTGCATGGACCCTGGGCTCAGTTCCCAGTAACTAGACAAATGTGGGGGGTTTTCCACGTTGAGGACAGGTAGGAAAGTCACAACTATTAACTTTGGTATCGCTGTTGGTCATCCAGTGAAAATTGTGTCTTTAAAATCAAGGACAAGGATGGGGGCAATCCAAGTGGGGATGTGGCAGGTCACCGGGGCCTGCTGGCTGCCGAGCTGCCCATGGCTGCTCTCTGGGAGTGGGGCGGGGCTGCAGTCCTGAAGCCCCCAGGCTAAGCAGCAGCAGATACACCTGAACTGCAGGCGGGGACTCTGCCCTACGGAGGCGTCACCCTGCTGGCTGTCGCCCCAGGAGTGCTCTGCTGTCAGCGCGTCCTTCAGTGCAGTCCCTGCCCTGCACAGGCGTCTCTCCAGGAGGGAGGTTACACCTGCTTAGCGGGACCAGGGATTTGCCTGTTGCTGGTATTTTAGGGAATTTGAAAGTGTCTTCAAAAGTTGTACAGAAACACGTGCCCTGGCCACTGGTCTGATGGAGGTTGGGGTCAGACACTGACTCTAGACGTGGTGGAAAGCACGTGCGTGGCACTGTGTGGTACTGCAGGTGTCACAGTCTCATTAATGCCTTGGTGCTGTGGTGCCTTTGGCCATAAGCACGTTGGTTTCATCTCTTAATTTGAACCACTCCTCATACTTGAGAGTTTTAAAATAATCAAGACCGAGGGAAACTGTGTTCAGGAAGCTGAATTTTGTTGTGTGCAGTCAACGTGGCCCTCACTGGTGTCACTTGTTCAAAGTGGCCAAACGGGACAGGGGACACCTCTGGTTTGGATCCGCCTTTGCCCTGTTGGCGTGAGCCTCTCTTTCACTGAACAGCGGCTGTGCGGATGGCTCTGGCTCGCCACTGCCGGGATCGCTGATGTCCCCAGAAACCTAGGCCAAAATTACCTTTGGAAAACACAGTCCAGAAAAGGGTTAGCCAGAGTTCCTCACAAGCAGGAGAGGGGCTCCGCTGTGAGCCATGGCAGAAAGTGCTTCTAGAGAAGACACAGAGTCAGTGCATTGTATAAAATAACAATTTTATTTCTAGAAAATATCTTACACTAACCGTACACATGCACACACCCACACAGTACTTAACCACACATGGAGCAAGCTCCTTTTATAAATCCGCTACACACTATTATGTTACAATTTACATTTGAAGACACAATGGGCAAAGCTTTGTCATTCATTTATAAACCTTCCATAAATTACAAAAAAAAGGCAGTCTGAAAAGTATGTAAAAAGAGTAAAAACAATTTACAAGAGGACAAGAGCTAAAAACTGTGACCATCCAATGTGTCTGCCATCAGCTGGCAGGTGTCTGTTCAGAGGCCAATGACAGGTGGGTGGAGCCGCTCTGATAGGTTGGACCTGGGCTGCCTGGCGTGGCTAAAGGGTCGTGTGTGCTGCTCTCAGCTGGGGGTTGGGCGTGGCATTCGGACAAAGAATGAAAGTAACAGAAACGTGCCACAAAATGGAACACTGAAAGCAAATACTGTCACTTTCTGGCAGATCAGGGACAGCGGCTCTCTGGCTTTGCTGTGTGAATGCTTGGATGCGTAAACATCTGTGTGTTCTGGCTGGGGCGGCCCTAAGCTTGGTGTCAAGCCGGTGCCAATGAGGGTGCAGACCAGGAACAACGACACATACAAAGTACACACTGTGGTTTTATTAGACAGTACAAATCATGTGCATTTATAAGGCAGAACATCAAGGCAAATTAAACTAGGAGTTTCAAGACCAGAGTCAGAGTGACGGTTGTGGATGCAGAGGCAAGCGTTTTGAAAGGGAGGGAGGTTGAGATTCGTTCCTTTAAGGAGAGATGGCAAATGCACAAAGCTGGAGCTACAGGTAGGGGGCGGGCGGCAGAGAGCCCTGCGCCTGCTTGGTAGCAAGACGCCCCTCCCTGCCTCCCGAGCCAGACTGCGACCTGGACAGAGCCCTGGCAGCGCTGGCTGGGAAAGAGGGCAACAGCTCCTCTCTACTCCCGTGGTAGCTTAGGGTGGATGGTAGTGCAAAGTGCATTTCTCTACGGGGGTCGGGGTTGTGTTTTAGGAAGTGCTTGAGTCGTGAGCCCTGGTTTGGAATTAAGGAGAATCACAGAGACTTGGCGGTGGTCCAGAAGCACAGCAGTCATTTCACCGCGCCCAGTTTTGCCAGCAGCCTCTTCCCTTTGGAAAGCAGCCCCCTTTTCTTTCTCGAGGACATTTCCCTGCCTCTCCCAGGACTACCAGAACCCATAGATGACGTAGGTGACCCCGAATGGAGATGGGCTGTGGGGGATGGAGCTCTCCTTGCTGTCCCTGAACCCTCAGGAGGAACCTAGTAGGTACATCGTGACAGTTTATTGAGTGTGTGAGCACCAACAACAGCAATTCACTTGGTCACACCGCGCCTCCCAGTCCCCCACAGCAAAAGGAAAGGGGAGGTGGCTTCTCTGTTCAACTCTAAAGCACGCCTGAGCAGCACACCCCGCTCCCAGAGCACCCACAGGGCTGCAGAGTGTAGCTTTTGGTGTCTGCACTGGGAGAGGGGTCGCTATTGCTTTGGCAAACAGAGCTGTAATTCACACTAAAAGCAGGGGCAGATTAAATGAGATCGATAGCAAAGTTGGCTGATGCCCATCAGTCATCTTAAAAGCAAAACTTTCATGGGGAATTCTGGTGCATTTGAAAACTACTTGGTGGTGTAAAACCCTGATGTTGTTGAGTGTATTCTTGGGTTAGTTAGAATACTATAGAAACGTTGGAGATGGCACACTGGTTGAAAGAAAAAGAAACTAAAATGACCCTTAATTACAATCGAAGAAAGCTGAAAGGCCCTTGTCATATGCGCCTGCTGTTTGCACAGAGTTCACCATGGTTCACCTGGTAATGGCTCGAGCATATTCCATGTGCCTGAGCTGCCTCGCTAGTGCTCCAGGCTGTGTGGAGGGCACCTGTGCCTTTTTCTGCAGTGGGGGGTGTGCCTGGAATTGCCTGATTGCGACATCACCCCCTTCCAGACCCCTCGCTGAGTGGGTGCCTTTGTGCAGCAGGTGAGCGATCGAGCTAAGGGCTTCAAGCTTGCTTGGATTTAGAATCAAGGTCTGGTTCTAGTGGAAAACACCTAGGGATGCTTCCCAAAGCACCTGAAGACGCCACCTCTCGCCTCGTGCGACCCCTGAGCTGCACGTTCGCAGAACGTGGTATTGCATTGGTACCCAAGCTGCCTGGCAGCGTCTGCGTGCAGACGCCTGCTCCCCAGGTAGAGCTGTGGCCAGTGGGCACTAGGCAGAGCCCACACCACACCCTCTGCTCACTACTCGTCTACCTGATCTTTATCTATAGATTCTTGTTTTCTTTTTTTCTTTTTTTAGGAAAAGCATCGTACAGTAAACATATTGGTCAAGTTGTGCTTTTGTCCAAGAGTGGCTAGCAATGCAATACGCAGCTTTAATTACGAGTGCACACTGGAACACTCTGTAAACAAACAGTGAGCTTGTTAAGAAATATGTTCCCAATGTTGCTCTTTCAAATCTCTCAATGGACATAGCGGGGGTGGTCGTTAGAGCTGATTCAGCTGCGTTACAACTGAGGCCGGGGGGCGCTAGCACTTAGGTCCAGTGGCTTTTGAGACATATTTCTTTCTCTAGGCCACACTGAAGCTTAAGTCTACCACACTGGTCCGTTAGGTAGCTTAAGTCGCATCTCTCTAGGTGTCTCCAGCTGCTCACTTACGTGAAGGCTACATGCCTGATTAGGGTGTGAAATGAACACTCTTCTTCCGAGTCCAAGCAGATGAGAAGAAATAAAGATACAGACGTAAAACATGACAGATAAGAACCGCGGAGATGACGTAAAGGAAAGATGAGACTACATGCGAGTGCGGCCTCGAACAGGTACGCGGAGGCCTCTGACCCTCCCTACCAGGGCCACCGTCCCTGCCCCAGCCTCACTCCAGCAACTGAAATGTGCATCGGAGTTGAGGGGGCCCGACTAGAACTGGGGGACTTCTGTGTGAAATAAACCTAAGCTCAGCATCAGGCACCGCTCAGCACATGCCCCATGGAGGGCGGGGGGAAAGAAATTCAGGATGTATGCTTTTCTGTCCAAGGCACCGAAGCATTGGTGCACAGCTCACTCTGGAGTGGGTGGCAGAGGCGGAGGGGCTAAGAGGGGTGGCTTACCCTTTTCGCCTTGGAACGCAGGGGCGCATCTTGAGAGTAGGGGGAGGGGGCGTCGGAGAGGTGGACTTCCACATCGTCAGGCACCTCTTCCAGGAAGTTGGAAGGCACGAGGCCTTTCTGCCCGTTGAGCTCTCCCTGGAAACCAGACGGGAGGGTCAGAATTGGCCAGCCCCTTGCTGTGTGCTGGTCCTAGCACCCAGAAGGCTGAGGCAGGAGGAGCGTTTGAGCCCAGGAATTAGAGACCAGCCCGGGCAACGGTGGAGCCCTGTCTTAGAAAGTGTGGTCCCAAGAACATGTGGAGTTCCACCTCCTTCTTCATGAGGACCAGGAGTGACAAAGGAGCTGGCCTGCTGCATGCAGCGTGAAGCTTCTGTCTGTGAAAGGACATGATTGACAGCGACAGCCAGGACACGCAGCAGTTGTGACTGTCAAGGCACAAGCACCCAGAGCACACGAAGAACTCCTACCACCCAACATCAGGAAGACAGAATGTTAGAGGTAGACACCTCAAGAAAAAGACTCGCATGGCCGACGAAGACGTGAGAGGCTGTGTAGCATCTCGGAAATGCAAATTACTGTGTGACCCACCTCGCACTGCGAGGACTGAAACCACAGGCAGACAGAAGCGGCCAGTGCTGGTGGAGGCGTGAACGCTGGTGCCTCCCCCAGCGCTAGGACGCCACATGCTCCACTCTGCGCTGGGTGTTTGCCCCAAGCACTGAACACAGAGCCTCGGGAGGTAGACTCAGGAGGTGCTGTCTGCCCCGACTTGCAGCTGCGCTCTTGGCAGTGGCCCAAAGGCAGAAGCTGCGTGCCCCGAAGGGGAAGGGGCTGCGGAACCAGGTCTGTGCTCAGCGGGGATAGTACTAAGAGCACCCTGCCACCTGCTGTCCCCTGATGAAACCCTAGGGCCTGGAGCCAACACGGAGCGCCAACCACACAAGGGCAGGCTGCCACAGCCAACGCAGGAGGCATTAGGCCGGTGGTAGGAGCTGGGGAGGGAGGGTTTTCTCCTAGAGACAGTTGAGATTTGCAAAATGAAGAGTTCCAGGAGTCATTGGGCAGCACCGAGCTGTTCTTAGAAATGGTTAGAACAGCGACATTCGCATTGCAGGAATTGCACCACAATCGAAGATGAAGCTGAGCACAGACGCAGCACCCTCCCCCACTCTGCTCCTCTCCCCCTTCCCTGCACCCCCACCCTTGCTGCGGGCTCTCGTAAGGTCTCTCTTTCCTCCTTATTGTGCATGCACCCTGCCTCCCAGCTGATGTCCATCAAGGGTGAACACAGGAGTCACTGGTCTGTTTGGGGACTGAGTTCTAGGAAAACCCACATCTCCATGCCCAGATCTCCCTGGGCACCACAGTCACCACAAAACGCTGTGGCCAGCCATGCAGGGTCCTGCAGACCTGGTCTCCTGGCTGAACCTGCTCTGGAGTGCCCCTAGCTATGGGCCGAAGGAGGGACTGCTCTCTTGGTCTTTGGGGCCTAATACCCTAGTTCTGTGATAGTGCACACCAGAAGTCACCTCTTCACCGTCCTCCATCTGCAGCCTTGCCCATGTGTGCTCAGCTCTTTCACCCTCCTGGTGGCTGAGCACTGGTAAGATCGTCTGTGGTGGCCTTTTCTTGGCTGTGCTCTGGCCCAGCCTAGTGCTTCCCACCTGGGTCTCCCCAGAGCTTGTCCCCTGGCCTCCTGCGCCCACTCCTGCTGACCTCCACCACCAACACCCTTCGCAGAGCAACTTTCCTCAAGAGAAACTGGACTCTCCCTGCCCCTCAGGATCTGATCATAAGCGCTGCTCTGGGCCTCTCTGCTGTTGCGGCTATAGCTGGGGCCAGACCCCAACCACCTGGGGACCAATGTTCAGAGCGGGCACTGAGCCCATGGGCAGGAGCCTCGCCTCTCCTCCCTCCCTTTCCCTTTGTGCTCCTGTGTACTTCATGGCCTCCGGAAAGGAGCTGGCTTCCTCTGATGGAGAGGGCGGGTGATTCAGGACACTTAACGCAGGACCGGGGTAGCTCCCTGAAGAGCTTACACGTAGCGTGCACAAGGCCTGGGCTCGATCCCCGGCACCTGATAATATATAAGCAAATGGAAGAGTGTTGATGTACAGACACTGAGCTGAACAAGGGCTACATGAGGCTTAGCGTCCCAGGCTGTGGGAGTCCTGAGTGATTGGACAGTGCCCTCGTTAGGGTACAGGGGCTGACGGATGTCGAGAGAAGGAGGCAGCCAGGAGAGACACCCATGGCTGGCTGCTGCTACTGGTACTGCTGAGTATGGAATGAGGAGGGCCTGAGAGGCTTGGAGGATGCCACCCCATCCTGGTCCATGGGACCTTTGAAAGTTTGCTCTCTTGGGATGTTTAAGCTTGCACATGTCAGAGAAGTCTAAGATTTCCCATAACAAATTGGATGTTTATCAAATAAGAAAGGTGAAGGTAAGCGGTTGGCAGTCAGCTCAACGAGTTTGACCAACAAAGCAGTACAGACCACGTGGAGAAGAGAGAAAGGAAAGGCAGCCTACACAAACAGCTCCAGATAGGGTTCCCATGACGAGGCAAATGTCAAGAGTGCTCAGGAAAATCAGGCAGAAGTTTAGGCCTGGGAGTATGCAGACAGAAAAATATTTTTAAATTCCAAGAAAATACCATGTCCAATTCTGTGCCTACGTTTGAAGATCTAAATGGATGGCATTGCTTCCAGACAGGTGTACACCTTTCAAAAGACTCAGTAAGACAACCGTTTGAGCAAATGAAACTGTAGTGCAGAGACATTCTCAAAAGACAGTGATCCTGGAAGATTTTAAAGCAGAGCATCATAACCTTCCACTGATAGTGATTCCAATATCCTTTCGTCTATTCCAGAGCATGAGAAAGAAAAACAGAGAGCTCTTTAGTTCAACCCATAACTCCAGCATAATCCGAAAATAGAAGCCGCAGTAAAAGCAGTCTGAAAAGACACAGACAACATCGCTTCCAGAACACGGACTTCTGAAAACACCAGCAAATCAAATCACTGCTTGAAAATAACCACTTGCCCCAGGTGACCAAGGGCTTGGCCATGCAGGACACGGCCCCTTCCCTGGCCCCTTCCCTCCTCTCCTGGGGGACTATGAGAGAAACAGCCAAAGGAACAGAAAAGGAAGGAGGCCTCAGGCTGGGCAGAGCACACAGGGAGTCCTTCGAGGACTGCGGGTCAGCGGCTGGTGCACAGGTTGTGGGGGGTGCATGGGCAAGCTGTGGGTGCATGGCGGGAGGGGGAGTGGACAGGCCAGCTGTGGGTGCAGGGGGTAGGGGGGAAGTGGG